>JAAGWQ010000232.1:0-161277 GCA_013396295.1 Fusarium heterosporum
CTTTATATCTCTCTTTATCTCTTATATTTCTTTTTATCCCTTATATCTCTTTATTTCTTATCTCTCTTTTCTTATTTTCCTAGCTTTTTCTTTAAAAGCCTTATAGGCCTCTATAGGTATCTCTCTTTTATTTCCTTATTTCTTTCTATCTTATTTCTTATTTTCCTTATTTCCTTATTTCCTTATTCCTAAGAAAAATCTCCCCTCTTTATCTTATAGCTAGGTTATAGTTAGAAAGAAGTACCTTAGCAAGATAGCTTAGATAGTTAATACTAACCCTATCCTAACCCTAACCCTAACCCTAAGAGCTCCTATTGCTTCTTATAGCTTATATCTTAATAGCCTTTATATAGGTAGCCCTCTAGGCTAAAAATAGTATGGCTATAGAAGGTATAGATAAGGATCTGGTAGGGCTGGTTATAAAGGAGCCAGTTTACTTCGATTTCTACTAGGCTATAGCCTATTACTATAGCTAATAATAAGAAATAAAGTTAGGTAAGTAAAGGAGGTAAGAAAAGATAAGAGGTAAGGGAGTTTTATTATTTTATTTTCTTTTTTTTTTATTTTCTTTTTTAATAAGATATAATCTAGCTTTAATTTAGGTTTAGCTTAGGTTTAATTTAGCTTTAGTTTAGGTTTAATCTGGTTTTAGTCTCGGTTTAGCCTAGTTTTAGTCTAGGTTTAGCCTAGGGTTATATAGTATTATATAGGGTTATTAAGGGTGGTAAGAAGGGGAGAGAGAGAGAGAGAGAGAGAGAGAGATTAAGGTTAGCTCTAACTGCCTATTAGTTAATTATCTAACCTATTTAGGGTTTAGTAGTTTGCCCTTAGTAGTTTATTACCCCTACCGTTATAGCTGCCCTACTTGCACTTTACGCTATTATATATGCCTATTGGCGGCTGCCGTTGCTGTAGCCCGAGTGCTGCCGCTGGTAGTTTGGCCTAAACTACTGCCGGACTTGTAGGTTAGGTTTTCCTTTAGGTCTTAGTTAATTATTAGAGATTAGCTAAGCTATTTAATTAGGTATAATACCTTATATAAGTCTCTATCCCTTATTATAAATTTTATTTTATTTTTAATTTATTATTTTATATTAAATTTAAAAATACTAAAGATTTTTTAAAAATAAAAAAATACTTATAAAATATAAATAACTATTTATTTAAATAATCTATTATTTTTTTTATATATATATTACTTTATATAATTTATAGTAGATTTAATTCTGACTTTTAAAGCTAGAACTTTTTTTTTATTAAGTCTTAACTTTTCCCCTATCAAATCTACTAATAACAGGTGCTGACCCTGACCCGGATAGGACCTCCTATGTCGATCCCAAGGCTCAATCGAGCATTCCTATAACGAGCAGGAAGTCGGCTCAGCAATTAGCAGGATTATACTGCGCGCTCTATAGCAAGGGTGAGCCAGGCAGTTTATTTAATTGTTTTGTCTTTAAAGTTTGGATGAAAGAGGCAGCATAATAATACTAGGTCATCCTGTTTTCTTTCCGCGGTTAAACGCCGAACAAAACTAAATGTAAATCCTCGATCTCTAGATATAATGAAATTGTACAGTGCTCAATTGCTGCAATGAGTGACCTTCCAGGCATCTAACTGCCTATCCTAAGTGGTATAGTGCCGTTAGCCCAATGGAGCTAAACCATAGGCTCCGCACCAACAACACACTCGGCAGCGTACAGCGCCATAACATCGTTATTGCGTGCTTGCTGACGACCCAACACGGAATGAATAACGCGGCAAACGTACTGACCGCTTCATCCGAAGCTTTCTGTCGATCCGTCTCTGTTTGATGGTAGGAACTAGCGGCGGGGTGCTAGACAAGGTTGACATACGCTTGGGCGACATCGTTATGTTAATACATAGAAAAAGTTTAATAAAGAAAAAGTAAAACAAATCTATCTTAAGTTCTAGCTCCCTCAGCTTTATTAATAAGCCACCGGGATCCTACAAAACTCATAATTGAGATAAGAAGTATACAGGCAAAGAAGGTAATAAATATATGCTGCCCAAAGGTATCAAGTAGCGTGCTACCTACAGGAATGCATATCATAGTTCTTTCCAGGTCAGTTAGCGCAACCGACATGTCTCAATACAGGAGGGCAAAAATAAGCTCACATCGCGGCAACTGCAAGAAAGCAGGTTCCGTAGAACTGGCCAAAGTGGCTTTCATGACATAACCGGCCGATACAAAGAGGTTCCAGGCTCAAGACACCACCACTGCTCAGTCCAAACATAGCCGCGAATGCATACAGAAGTGCGACATGTAGATTCGATATCAGCCAAAATGCTAATATCGAGATCAGTCCGACTGAGAGGACAGATATCATGGCGTTCAAGGGGCCAATACGGTCTGCCAACATTCCAGCCAGGATGCGTCCTACCCCGGAACAGCTGTGTACTCGCTTTAGCTATAGCCCCACATCGAATAAGACGTAACATACGCGTTTAGTGTTGCAAGCAACTGATAGCTAGTGGCCTGACTGTGGTGCAAGCTCTCCCCGAATGCTGGTAGCAATCCAAGAGCTCCGAAAAGAACAAAATCAAAGGCTAGACTGGTCAGTACTCAAAATATTATGTGAATTTGAAGCTTACTAGCAACACCAATAGTCATGAGAACGAATGCCGGGTTCAAGAACAGCCTCAAAGGTGCCTTCCTTGTACGTCGCATTTGAGGTCCCGATCGGATACACCGAACCCCAATAATAATCAGGATAGATATAAAGATCCCAAGGGCTCGAGTGCTCCAAGACCATCCAATCTTTTGGAATAATGGCCTCAGCGTCAGCGGAAACATGACGCCTCCTAGGCTCCCTCCAAGCATTACAATGCCCGTTGCTAGCCCCCGTTTCTCCTTGAACCAATGACTAAGAACACTGATTGCAATTGTACTTAACACACCGCAGCCAGTTCCCGCAACGACGCCATAAGCGAGCATGAAGTGCCAGAACTTTGTGCTTTCTGCCATGGCGAAGATCCCCGCCAAGTAAAAGATAGCACCACCGGTCAGGAGAAGCTTAGAGCCGTACTTGTCAAAGATGAGCCCGGTAGGGTAGCCCAGGACGAGACTTAGAAAGAGATGAAATCCGTTGATCCAAGTTGTTGAGCTTCGGGGCATATGTGCTAGCTGATTGGAGGACCAATATGAAATGAAAACGCCATTTGATGCAAGTAGACCATAAGTAGCCCAAATGACCGCGAACGATCCAGCTACGACACACCAAGGTCTAGCTAGATTGGTTTTTGGCTGTGATGCTGCCTGCCGTGGTTCGTCCGGCCGGTCACGGTCTATTACTAGCATGGTCGCTAAAATTGTGGTCGCGGATTCGAAAGTTGTGGCAGAGTTCGTTGCAGTATTTTTAAAAAATAAAGCCAATAAGAATATATAGTGCGTCGAAGGATAAAAACTCCGGGTATGGCTACTTTTTATTCAAAATACTCAATCTTTACACCCTTTTCCCTAATCACATAATCTTGTTAGTAGAACCCACCAGAATGACAACAAAGAGCTTAAATGAGCTATCTACGCCCTTCTTCCTGTCAATGATGCTCCTCTTCCGAAACTTGACGACTTCGCCTGTAACAAGGGCGCGATGAACAGGGAATAAGTCGATCGGGAAAGAAAGTTCGGGTGACTTTTGACCTTCAAATGGGCGCATTGATAGGGCCGTAGATCTTATCCCAGAATAGTAATGAGTGGGAGAAATAGCGGAGTTTCATCTTAAAGAGGCATTAAGATAGAGAAAATGGAGACTGGGGCGGTTCCACCAACTTAGTTGCTTTGAAGAGGGACTCTGATACCACCATCCCCAGAAGGGTATTTATTCTGTAAGTATGGTATGTCGCCTTGGCTACACGTTTTCTCCAATCAATTAATATAATCCCTCGGAGCTCTTTATAACGTCAATACTGTCCGTTGTTTCTGCGATGCCAAATAAGCATATCTCTAAACACCTTCTTCTATTAAATATTTCATCAAAATGATTCGAAGATTGAGTCTGGACGATTTGGCCGCCATTCGCAAGCAATCTCAGCCATTGACTGGCGGCATCGCCCCTGCCACTTCTTCGGCTTTGTTCAAAACGCAGCGAAGCTTGCAAAAGCCTCCGTCTAGGAATTTTAACCATCGTCTGAATAATGAGAGTAGAGTGAGAGAGGCTGCTACACTAAAAGCGGCAGGGGCTGAGTTGAGTGGTCGAGTCCTAAGCTTGGCGACTGGAAGACCATCTCCAGAATACTTTCCGCTGCTCGATCTATCCTTCAAATTCTGCCAGCCTAATGACTTTGTTATGCATCATTCTCGTAGCGAGAAAGTACAGACAAATGGCCAACATGGCGATCGCGACCTGTCGGTTGACATACCTGCATCATTAAGCTATGGGTATGCTGGAGGAAGCGAGATTCTCGTTCGCTTCCTGACAGAGCATATCGAAGCTATTCATGATCCGCCATACTCCAACTGGGAAGTGTTCCTAAATATCGGAAGTACATCCGCCATCGAGCATGCGTTCCGGATGTTCTGCACCAGAGGTGACTATATTCTGGTGGAGGAATATACCTACTCTGGCACCCTCGAAGCTATGACGCCCTTAGGACTTCGCACCGCGACAGTGAAAATGGACGAACAAGGCATTTCAGCAAAAGACCTTGAGTCAGTGCTTTCCCATTGGGATGAAGGCGAACGCGGTTTCGGGAAGCCCTTCCTTCTCTACACCATCCCTACTGGCCACAATCCTACCGGAGTTACTCAATCGTTCCAGCGACGCAAAGAGATTTATCAAATTGCTGAGAAACACGACCTCCTCGTCATCGAGGATGATCCTTACTACTACCTGCAATTCACTACGCAGGAAGCAACCAGTGAGTCGAATTCATCACAGCACTCATCCGATCTGGACGGCTATCTTCAGAGCCTTGTACCTTCATACCTCTCAATGGATGTATCAGGCCGAGTTATTCGCTTGGATTCAACATCAAAGATACTTGGACCAGGTCTTCGCTGCAGCTGGATGACGACCAATTCGGACATAGCCTCTAAAATCCGTAACCATTATGACGTCGGAGTGGTTTGCCCGAGCGGCTTGTCGCAGCTCGTCATGAGCCACCTCCTTGAAGAGAAATGGGGACATCGTGGGTTCACTCAGTGGCTCGTTTACTTGCGCGATGAGTACGCAAATCGCCGAGACACAATTATCAAGGCTTGCAAAAAGCACCTGCCTTTGGATATATGCTCCTGGCAGGTTCCCTCAGCCGGAATGTTTCTTTGGATCAATCTAGATTGGCGGCAGCATAGCCTGACCAGCAAATTTAATGATGAGACACTTTCAAAACCATTCGCGGATGTCGAAGATAGCTTATATAGAGGGGGTTTGAGGCAGGGTGCATTATGTTGCAAGGGAAGTGCATTTTTCGCCTCGAACGAAACACCTGAAAACATGTTTCTAAGGGTTAGCTTTGCGTCTATTTCACTGCAGCAACTGGATATGGCTATTCAGAGACTGGGAAAGGCTGTTAGGGAGGAGTTTCACTGAGAGTGACAAGGACTTAAATAGATCAAAGTCTGTTATGCTCACATTGGCACTCAGTATCTAAGAAGGCTCGGCATATAGAGTGGAATATCAATACTATACACCAGTGTTCGTGGACACCGCAGCAGCCGAAGTTCATATGAATTGCTCGGTATGATGTAGCAGAGAAATTATGGGAGTGCTTTATCAAGTTGCTAATATCAAGCGGGAATAACCTATGCGACCTTATTGCTAACCCTACTCAGCTATATTATCACAGCTACCTAAAGTACAAATTAAAAAGCAAGCGGTTGAAATCATTCAACTTCCTTCATCCTAGTGAGAAGGTCTGGGTCGTTGTATTCTGTATTGCAATGCCTGGCACATCGCATATAGCATTGAGATAGTTGGCATCTGGACCCCAAAATGAAGCCCTTGACGCAACGGCTCCCCAACAAGATACTCATATTCAATCAAGTTTCCCTGGAATCGTCAGATCATCGATGGTGGTGCGGGAAAGCTCTCAGCACTCTGACTAACCTTCCTAACATCTTGGAGCATGCTCGGCTCAAAATGACCGTCTATGGGATCATCCTTTAGCAAATCCTCAGCGGTCCCTGGGGGCAGGATATAACCGGCTGCCCCTGCGGCGGTTATGATCTCCTCCATTGCATCTTGTATGGTCTTCAGTATTGCCGAGCCGCTTTGTCTCAGAGACCCAGAGTCCAGATTGGTGATGGCACAGAGTGGATTCATGACAGCATTGTAGGCCAGCTTTTTCCATCTGTGTGACATAGGGTCGGCAGTATAGAAGCAGGATGCTTTTCCTGAAGCTGCGTATAGTGACACAAAATTCTTGGCCGCTGCCTGCTCCTGTGTGATATCGACTTTTTCATTACGAAACGCGCCCACGAGCAGGTGATCATGGTTACCATGTTCGATGACGCCAGGTTGTAACTCTTGAGAACCGGCAAAACTGATACCTGATAGAATGACGTTGTATGGATACCGCTCTAGATACGGTTTCTCGATGTTCAGCCCATTTTGGATAAGAATGATGACTGTGATGCGAGGTGAAACTGCTGACGCAATCAATTCTGCCATGCCTGGACCGTCGCTTAGTATATTTTTAGTCGTAATCACAATATAATCATAAGGTCGGTCGTCCGAGGACTCTTGAGGAATTTGGCGCACAACTACAGGGCGGATATAAGTAGTCGGAATAACAAGCTATGCGTAATACTCACTTTTGGTAGGACACCAACCCTCAATATCTCCGTGATCGCATGACTTGACGTTGTAGCCATTTTCCTTGACAGTCTTGTAGTTAGAACGGAGAACAGCTGTAACTTGGGCTTTGCAGCTCGCTTCAAGGCTCAAAGCGGCAATGACACCGAGTCCTCCACCTCCAACAAGCAGGATATTTGAGGTGACAACCATGGCAACAACAAAGAATACTTGAGAGTTCTATGTGTTCAAAACTGAAGAAAATTAGGGTGAATATGGAGGGTGAAAAAGAAAAAGGCAATTAGGAAAATTAACATGACAATGTAAGCAACACTATTTATCACCTCAGGCTTTTAAATATCTGACTTGATAAGTGACTATAGAGTGGATAGGCCGTGCTAAGCTTAATGGGGAAGTCTTGGCGAGAAAAATCTTCAAGGGATACTTCAGAGACCAAATCAAGTTGTCTAAGTAACACAGATATGGTCGACAAGGAAAAGGGCGTCGCTGATAAGGAATTGCCTGATGATCTGTCGGATCTGGTCGCCGGGCTCACAGCCATAACCCGGCAGATCACCCCCCATTTTTCATATAGCAAGGATCCGTAACCCCATCGCCTCTCGCTGGCTAGCCCCAACTTGCCAATCTTGCTCTTCACCAGCCCAAAACGATGTAAGAAACTCAACCAGTTCCAGATAATGGATCAAGCCCGTAATATCGTAAACGCGTTTGAAATGAGAGATGATGTATCTTTGTTTCTCCGGGTCCCCGTGACATTCTGTTCCTGCCATGAATAAAGGCCAAGGGAGATTGTGACATATTCTTTCGGGCTTCTCAATTGAAGCCAGGACTAGAAATATGTCTTCTAGAAGTTGGCGCCCACAGTTGCTCTCATCTCGGTACATTACACGATGTGCAAATAGTAGTGTCGCTTTACAATGCAGATCGACAAGTCGAATAAAGTCTCTCCTGTCTAGAGCATCTTGGATACCTAGAGTACCAGCCACCATGAGAGTTTCTCCTCGAGCGAGCTCGATATTCGCTCTCAAAGTAGACAAATCTTTCCTTCTAGAATCAAGATACTCCTGGTCGTCTCCTTCTATCTCGGATCTATCGTACCGTCCACGATATAATGTGACATCGTGGATAAGAAGTAAAAGTTTGGAAAATAATACATCTTCCTCCTCAGTCACTGGAAGTATGACTTCCTGAATGTTAGATAGATCGAAGGACGTTGTACAAGATAGGATATCGTATATGGCAAGCTGGTTGATCAGAAATGATATCATCTGGTCATGGCACCAGTCCATCGTCTTGATCACGCCAACCAATCGTCGCGCAGCTCTTCGGTGCCAATCGGCTGCTCCAGCTCCGGCTTCGATCATTTCGCAACAAGAAAGCACCATCATAGATGAAAGTATCCATTGGGCGTTTTCAAGGGTTAATAGCTTGGTATTCTCAAGAATGTCTTTAACAGAAGTAGCAATGCCCCTAACGGCCTCGTCACGGAATGACTCTGGAAGAGGGAGCTTTCCATTGTGTCCAGTGGCATTATAGTGTAGGGCAGCCATTGCAGATATTGCCAGGCGAAGAACTGGCCTATTCGAAGCAATCTCGATAATGCGGTCTCGGTACAGGTTCTTCTGAGTATCAGCCCAAACCATGAGCCGAGTGACGTTGTCGATGTAGTAGCGTCTTAACTTGTCCCACAAGCTTTGGGAAAGGTCATATGTTGTGATGTCTTCATAGTGTTGCCGAGCCAGGTCTTGAATATCGATTGCATGGTTCTGGCCATCGTCATTGACAAAATTGAACGGCCCTAACCCCTTGAAGACTTTTGGCTGGGACCGAGCGTGGTTTTCCAACACAGTAGCTTGCAAACCCCTCATTCGACCTCGTGTAGCAGCATCATTAACCCACTGCACTCGCGGGCCATAACCTGGACACCGGTAACCCTTTTTGCTGCATTTCTGACATCCCAGAAGCGCTCGATCGCATTTAATACGCCTTGTTTTGCATTTGCTGCAGTCATTCTGCGAGACAGACTGTGTGTCTGTTTGATGTCGCCAAGGATCCGCGTTATCTGGTGTGTTTGCCATTTGTGGTTGATGATGAAAAAAGTCTTAGATCCGACACACGGAATATTGTATAACCGTATCGATGCTTAGTAAAAGTATTAAAATGTGTATATCTTTTAAGCCTAATATGAACTTAGCCGTTTTCGCTAAAATCTCTACTAGCTGGGTTATGTACGCCGGGATTCATGGATTCTTCTCATCAACAAGAACATAGCGGTATCGCGCCAATCTATGCTCCATATCAATAATTGTCTTGTTGGCACCCTCAACATGTCGAGTCTCAGTACTTAACCTGAGGTTCTGTCCAGAAACCAGCTGCAGCATTTCTCTAATTATATTGGGAGGCGCAATGCAGCTTCCGTCAACCTTGATGTTGTTGAAAAGGAGCATAAAGGCATCGATTGAAGGTAGCTGTCCTCCATCAAGATTGCTGTACATGGTTCAAAAATCTTTCCAAGCAATGACTCAGTGCCCGATTTTTGCAGCGAACGTCTTTTGACCAACCAAAAGATCAGCTTCAACTGAAAGTAGGATCAAGACAAGACTCATTCAAGCGGCAACATAGGTCCCTTGAAAAGCACCTAACCCTTTGTAGCCGAGCCGCAGCGCTCTGGGATCAAGCTCGGACTACGCAACACCAAAGTTCATCTCTGTAGGTGCCAACTCTCATGCTTGTTCCAATCCTGGTTTTAATAACGCAACATTCAGTCCTAGTTCTCACGGAGAATCTGGATCCAACACCAGTCCTGATAGTAACCTTGGCGGCAGTCCTAATGGCGGCTCAAGTGTGGCCTTTAACGGGGGCTCTGGCTCACAGGGCGAATGCCAAGGTTTGAAGATTCAAGGCTCGATGCTATCTTACCGTAATACCGTTCCTGTTACTAGTGGTGCTAGTAGTTGTGTCGTTAGTGTAGTTTCTCTTCTTGTTGCATTTGAACCCTTCTTTAGCTTAAGAATCTTTTGCTATCTATCATCTCCAGTCATCGCCTCATTGACATGCTTGGGAATGTAGAAACAAGCTGTTTGACTTCGCGGCTTACGGCAATATGCCAAGACAAAGTAGGTCACATCAATAACAGTCGCGGCTTCTAAACCTGATTCCCGCGGCGCAGCTGCTTATCCTTTGACTGTGCCACACCACCCTAGACTAGATATAGCAGGTCAAAGTTATTCTTGAGTTCAACAGGTATTCTAGCATTAAAGACGATAACTCATTGGACGTATAAATCAGGGTGGGGCAGTCTACTTGAGTTTACATTCAGCCAGTATTTATATTACTACTGGTGGTGGTCTAAAGGATCTGACGGTGCTTTGCTAAACTGCAAAGCTGTTTCTATCAGAATCTTGTTAAGCCTTTCCACAGAATGCCGACCGTAACCTCTATCTCTTTGGCCAGGATAATTAACTTCGGGCCACTCGTAACAACTTATACTGCACCGGCATCATGTGCCACGGCCACCAACCATCTTTACTTTGGTGGCAATAGCTACAAACCCGAGTACCTTTGGGCTTATCCTACCTGCACAATGCAGCTTTATGGTAACTGCATACCGTCTGGAGATCAATATGATCATCTTATCACAGCGACATATGCGAAGATTTTCGATATCGGCTTTTACCATTACTACTCACCGGGCCTATATTGCCCATCTAACTGGACGACCGCTGGGACATATGTAAAAGGAGCTAAAGGCACTGCACAGGTATCGGGGGATCTTGCCAAGACTGAGTCAAAGGACTCAGTCATTGTACCAGGTCGGTGGCAGCCAGGTCGGGTATTTGCTACGGATCCGACAAGTATTTGGCAACAGGTCTTGGAACCTTCAGAGACACTGGCTGTTTGTTGCCCGAGGTAAGCTCCATGTCATAGAGGGCGAAGGTGCAGCTAATGGATTTAGCGACTACTCGCTTGACTTCAATGGAAATTGCTACTCTATACTTGGTCCAATATCTTCGTATGGATATACCGAGATATGCGGGTTCTTGGCACCAACAACCGTGGTACCCATGACGAGCATGAGAGATTGCCACGCTATTGAAATCTTTACTGAGCCTATTCCTGTCTCAACATTCACACGGCCTATGCAGACAGGGGAACTGAAGGGAGACAATATTGTTGCAGCAAGAGTTCCAGCAGTGGCTATAATTCATCAAGATTCGGATTTCACTCAAACAAGTAAAAAGGATGGAACTAAAGAGAACTCGGCAAAGGGACGAGATAGGCACAATGGCGCTCGGCTCCAATTTATAATGGCGATAACTATGATACTTGTAATATCGGGGTGGTAAGCACATGGCTGGAAGTATTGTTTTATTATTCTCATCATCGCAGTATAGAATGTGACAAGCTTGTGTCTACATAGGATCAAGGGGCCTGTGATGTGTCTAGATATCTTGCCCAATATGCCATATAGTAGATATCCCTAGGAAATGGTTTTACTACTAGATTATCATATAGTATTGCACATCAGCGGAATAAATGTTGATGTTTCGAGGAATAGTCAAAAGTATCTATTTTTTTAAAATGGGATATATTCTCTGCCTAGGATAGCAAAGAATGATAAAAAATAGAAAGCTATAGCCGTTGACTGTCACTTCCTTGACAGTCATGAACAGACGAGATATATATTCGGCTCGTGAAAGCATCTTTTTGGTGCCTCCATCTTCCCACTTTGCCGGAATTCTAGGTAGTATCAAACCTAGTGCTGGACGAGAAACCGGTGACACTGGTGTAAGTTGCAGCAGAAGCGACATTCTTGCCACTGAAACTGACCAGGAAGGTGCACTAGAGCTCTTAAAGCCATCTACTTGACACACTTGGCCAAGGTAAGATGAACAGAGGGCCTTCGTACTAAGGCTCGCGAAGAGCTTACAAATAAAACAAATTTGGATTGAGAGACTTAATAGGTATGGTGACTTTTATTTAGTTGAGGTCGTCTTATTATCAGCTTTCGGGGCATATTACTTATTAATGCGTAACACAACGGCTAACACTGTCGCATTTGGAGACCTGTTGACTGCTTGAACTGTTCTTTGTAATCATATTCACTTTCTGCTGAGATGCCAGTCATGGGACTTGTGGACTTTAATGGGCCTAGAATAGTTGCCTTCTGGCTAAAGAGCTCGCTAAAATCTCGTTGACGTGCTCGGACGTCCCTAGTCGTGGTAATGCGTTAGATGGCAGCCTTCAGCGCATTATAAGGTTCAACATCTTCTGGAGAGAGCATGACATCTGCTCATCGGAACTAAGTATAGGTCAGCAAGACGGTGTATCATTCTCCTCTCCCAGAGTTCCACTCGCTGCAGAATTGTCTCTTCTCTTGGTAGATGACAACTCCAAGATCGAGGCCAGGGGATTGTTCTGAGTTTTACTGCCAGTATTAGTGCCAGAATCAATGTGTGATACTGATCCGCCTCTACTTGCGATATATCATCTGCTACGACTGCCAATGGAGGATGGAAAAGCCATGTCTCCCCAGCCGGTAAATCTGAACCTCTCAAGGCCTAGGCACCAAGAATGAAGAGCTAGTAACTCACCTCGGCGCGAGGAGCTACCAGTGGGTCGGATGTCACCCAACCTCAACAACTCGCGCTATTTCCGGGTGAGGTTTTGAATCCTGGATGGTATATGAAGAGCGGCCACGTTAAGGCCGGGTCAACTAATACTCTGACATCAACAGTTTCGCCTGGTGATGAAAAGAACCTGGCCACAGACGAATGGACTATAAATCCAAGCTGGAGCAGCTGCGATATAAGAACGACTCTCTCAATCAGGAATTTTCCGAGGTAGATTCTAGCGTCCATGGTTTCTAGTTGGAATTTTAACGCCTGACAGCTGTTAAACACGACTGGAACCAGAAAGCCGTGACGACGTATGAAACCGATTTAACCTCGGAGAAAACCAAGGCCTTTCGTCTAGACGAAGGTTCTGCGATATGGGGTTGCGCTAGGGCAAGGAAGTCTACTATCCACCTCTCAGAGCTTCCGATTCGTTCAAGTTGGTTCGCGCTGAACTGAGCTTGGCTGAGCCTAAGTTGTGGAAAGGCTGTACGTTGCCCACCGGTACCTCGGCTATTCCGGCATAGATGCCGATTGCCCTGCATTAATTACCTTTGCTAATCAAAGCTATGGAGTAGTTGGAGCCCCCCTATATACAGAGACTAGGATACGGCCTAATGATTCAGAGTTACCGGATTTCAGTGCCCAACATTCCGTGCCATTCGTGTGGACTAAATGACCACGTACCAAATAGTTGACGTTCCATCTTGTAGCTGGCGTATCTTGATGAGGGTCTCAGGAATGGAATCTTGGAATCCATCAAGGCATTAGAGGCCACTCCATTATGTAGGTAAATGGTAATTTACAATTGATAACTAAGTTCGTATCTGAGATTGACAGCAGCGCCTCCTGATCATTGTCCTCCTGATCATTGTCCAGGCTTATATCCTTCGAAGCGACGAGCCGGAATCCTCTTCTCAAACATGAGATCAAGCTCGTGGAAAGTCCTGCCCTTGGTGCCGGGGACATCAAAGTAAACTGCTATGATCATCAGGACGGTCATGCCAAAGAAGACCCAGCCGATATGACCACCCATATTCCCCTGATCTTTGTTGAACATGTAGGGTAATACAATCACCCATACCGTACTTGTGATAGCCTGGAATGAGAAAGCGATGCCTTGCGATTTGGCTCTCAGTCTGGAAGCAGACACCTCACCTGCAACAGCAAGACTTGAACCGACGCCTGGACCGTAGGCAAAGGCGAGGCACTGCATTACGATTCCAATGCAGAGAAGAGTCTGTTCAGACTGCGGACAGGCGGCGGCTATGCCCATGATAAAATAGACGGTGGCGCAGATCGACATACCAAAAAACATGAGTGGCCGGTGTCTGAAAAGGGTCATCATGTAGATGTTGATGACCGATGACAGGATAGACACACCAAGACCAATTTGCATAATCTTAATGATCAAACCGCTACTGAGACCAGTCTGACTTAGAAAGTAGGGGGCATTGGACGACAGACTGGAACCAACGATCTGCGGCATATACATGCAGATCAAGATGACTCGCGTACGACGCCAGTTGATTCCCCTGAAGCATTCCAAAAATGAAGCCTTCTCGCCAGAGATGAGACGCTCAGCTGCAACAGTCTCTTCCATATGGTTTAATCGCGCATCGAGATCCTCGTCAGAAGAAGAAATTCTGGCCAGGTGCTTCAAAGCGAGTGTCCGCTTGTTTTTCATGACGAGATAGTAAGGCGATTCAGGAAGGAATGGGAGACCAAGTGCGAGGATACCGGGGAATGCCCATGCAGCGGCGAATACGACCCGGAATGCAGATTCGTCCATTATAGTAATTCGGCCGTACGTTACAGAAATCGCGATAAGGAAACCAATGTTCTATAGATATGGTCAGCAAGCCGAACTTAATAGGAGGGGCAAAAATATCACTAACCATCATCAGAATGTTGAAAGACAAGGCAATGCCACGTAGAGGGAGGGGTGTGATTTCAGAGACATAAGTCTGTGTCGTCGACTGGAATGCACCAACGGCGAATCCTGAGATGATCTTGGCACCCATGAATTGCGCGGGTGTTTCAGCAACATAAGCAAAAGCGATACCGCAAGAAACTATGATGATCCCAAGCAGGAAGACGAATCTTCGGCCGATCCTGTCTTGAATGAAACCAGCCGCAAGGGAACCAAAGAGCTGCATGATATTATATGTGGCATTCCACAAAGACTGCCAATAAGCAGGGATGATGAGCTGGCCGTCGACTTCGCTGGAGAACTTGATCCTAAGATCGATGTTAGATGCCACAATGACGTATGATGATGGAAGGTTTTTCAGCTCACTGGAAGGCGGGCAAGGCCAGACAGACTGCCAGCGCGAGGTTCTCATATCCAACCAGGGTAGCTCCCACTGCTACCAGTCAGAACACAACGTATCTCGAGGCCTAAAGACATAGAGAGACTTACGATTGGCGTAGAGCGCCCAAAGAATGGCTCTTGGGTTCTTGCGAGCGCATTCCCAAGTGCTAGTTTGATGATCACGCAGGGCAACAGTATCCTCGGAATGCATTACTTCAGCCTTTTCAAACCCCGTTTCTACGTGGGAATCTTGGTGATTCATTGTCAAGAGCGAGGAAGGAGAAGGAGATGGAAGAAGGGACAAACAGACAGGATGATGTTGAAGAGAATAATACACTGCCAACGGGGTGGATGTTGAGAAAAGGAGAATATGAAATAATTATGGAACGGAAATGTCTCCTTTATGAGTTTCGCCCAGGGTATGTTTCTAAAGCACTCGTTGTTTTCTTAAGTGTTGTGGATCTTTGCGCTATTGGTTACCCCACACAGATAAACTAACGTTAGTCTAGTATGGGGTCCCCGCGTTGAAACAGGACCTCGGATATCCCGATGCTCGCCTGTGTGAGGGGATCTCGGATATCCCGACCGACCGCGATCGGCATCGGGAAAGCTTTACACGATCGCGACAACTCAAACCGAGATCGTATCACTAATGCTGTTAAATAATCACTACACGTCGAGACCATAGAGCGAGTCGTCAGATCAGTGTCATTAGTATCCATCAATCTAAACTGCAACCTCAATATGCCGGACGCGTCAAATTCATCAGGCAAGCCCAAATTTATCTCTCCAGTTCGAGTCTTGCGAACTTCGGGAAATGTGGAGTTCAACAAGAATCTCTCACAACTGCACTTATCCAACGGCGAGTCTGGGATCAACGCTGAATTGATCCTTGACTATAGTCGGTGTGAGGGTGGCCTTCCCGTCTTCAATATCACCTCCGCCGTAGCGCCCAAGGACCAATCTCAGGTCGCCTTTCAAGTCACATACAGCGAGACTATTGAGGGTATTGATCATAAGAATGGTAAGCTTGGAACTGCCCTTGTTGTTCAGAGACTCTCTCAGGAGTAGTGGCGCTAATGTTTATCTTGTAGGAGATGGTCCGTTCTTCCTGTTCGCCAATGCAATGGACAGCTACCGGGCCTGCCTGCACCACGCTAGTACCTCCGACGATGCACAAAGTGTGAGATCCAGATTTATCCAGGCCTCTCAGAGATATCAGAAGATCACACTCGCTGATCCAGCCACTACCCTTGTCTTCTCCAAAGTCGGGTTCGAACTGGTGCGTCCGGAAGCTCCGATCAAGGGCCATTTCCGTTGCAGCGACGACAAGATTAACCGCATCTGGAGTGATGGCGTGCGTACAGTTGACATGTGTACCGTTGAATGTGGAGAGACTGTCCCAGCTTGGGATGTTATCGACCAAGGAACACGCGTGTATGGAGGCCACTGGGCACCTTGCCGACAAGGCACAAGATGGTCTAATAATAAAGTGACATTCCAGACAAAGGTTGAGAATATTGGAGCGAGCTGGGCAGTTCGCATGATCACAAACGGTCTGATATTCTGTCTGGATACGCGGAACAGGAAGCTGTCAGCTCATGAAGGTTTGTCTAACCAATCTGCCATTATTCCTGCCATCGAACGAGGGTCATGGCAATTACCTGCAAGTCTAGATCTCTCTGCGTGGTTGACAATCGCTACTCTCGCCGTCGATGGCAAGGTAACTGTCACCATCCACGGCCATGAGATAGCCACTATCCAGGATATCCAAGTCAGAGCGATGCTAGGTGACCGTCTTGTCAACACTGGTTCGGTAGCGTTTGGTGGTCCCTCAGGTTGGTCTGCCCTTTATCGAGAACTTCTGATCCAAGACCTCAGCGACCGAACCTTGTATCAAAACTCGTTTCTACTAAAAGATGCTATGCGAACGTTGGACGACTTCCAAGTTGGAACAAACAATTTTGCATGCACCATAGATGGAGCAAAACGAGACAGGGCTTGTTTTGGTGGCGACGTCTTCGTCACTGGTCGTTCAATTGCATATTGCACCGCCAACTACGACGCGTGGAAGGGGACCATCGAGTTGTTGCTCAGCCATCAGAATAATGATGGTTATCTCGGTAATCTATGCCCAATCCAGGCACCTGAGCATACGGGTCAAGATGAACCGCCCTACTATGCCCACTATTCCTTAACATATGCATTGCTTTTGGTCGTGTCAATCAAGGACTATTGGATGAACACAGGTGATCGAAATTTTGTGGAAAGATCTTTCCATTCGCTTAAACGCCAGATGGACTTTACCAAGACGTTCTTGAACAGTGATGGGCTAGTAGAAGCACCACCATACCTCTCAAGTAAGCGACACTCAACTGGTTCCTCCCCGATGGCTCTTTTGCTGATTAAAATTAGTGACCTGGTTCCCTATGGGTGGTCCAATCTTTGGCGTTTCCACAGGCTTGAATTTAGCCTACTTTGATGCGCTGAATGCCATGATGTTGATGGCAACAGACAAGGAGATCAAAACGCGCTACTTGTCGGAAGCGGCTTCGTTAAAGCAGTCGATAATCAGCGCTCTGTGGAATCATGAACGTGGAACAATCCGCCCAGCCCTCTCACTGGAACTCGACGGAGTATTTCAAGACGTCAATTCATATGCAGCCACTCTGGGTATTTCTCCCGAACACCCACATGCAGTGGATGAGATTTACGCATCATATGACTCTCTACCTCCTGCCTTCCGGGGCCTTGATAAGTGGGAGAAGTTTGGATTGGCGAGTCCGTATGCCTCTGGATTTACTCTCGAGGCTCTGTTCAGCAGGCATGAAGGGATTAAGGCGAGGAAGCTGTTATCCATGGTATGGGGTACAATGGCAGATCTGGATAACCCAAACTACTCTGGAGCTCATTGGGAAGGGATGAAAACAAATGGCTCGCCATTTAATCACGATGTATCGCTATGTCATGGGTGGTCAACATGGCCGGTTCACCTTCTGCCGAGGCATCTCGCAGGTGTTTATCCTCTGGAGGCGGGTTGGAAGAAGATCGCCGTCGAGCCAGTCCTTGCAGGTCTTGTAGAAGTGGAGTATTCGCTCGAAATTCCACAAGGGTATCTGAAAGTTTGTCTAAATGTACAAGAGGCCCGAGGTACTGGAGTGATCAAGATGGTAGTACCAAAAGGTAGCGGGGTTGTGGTCAAGGCTCCGAAGGGCTGGTCGCTTGATACAGAAGGTGTGATACAGGGTGATGCGTCAGAAGTTTCTCTTGGCTTTTCTATACAATTAACGTGACTGGAGCCTTGCCGGTGAGCCGACCAACAAATTTCCACAATCAGATTTAGATACTTGGCGCTTTGTCCTTGTCAAAGGCTGCCTTCTGCTGATCCCAGTCTCTGATGTCTCATTTCTCAAAAGTGCACCTTGTTTCGTTGACGTTAAGTTCAGACTCAATTGCTTAGCCACGCTTCTCGTTTACGTCGGTAACAGTCACAGAGGCGTCAGCAGCGACGAAGTCTCGCACAAAAGCTTCAACCATAGCATCAGCACCCCCAATAGCGGTGACTGGCATTCCTTTTATATTTTGTATTTTTAGGGTAATAGTGTAGTCTATAGGGCCGTTATTAGTATCACAGTCCGGAGCCAGGCTTAGATCTTCGGGCGATTGGGTTAGTTTGCTGGGTTTACATGACTGGGAAATGAAATGGAATTCTATGTTTCCAGTCAGTTGATAGCGATTGAACTTAAGCTATATATGACTCGACCACGGAACGAAGAGCTCGTGCGATATCCAACATTCGCATGATATAAGGAGTGCTTAAAAACGATCCCGATCTCTCATGATAGCACGAACGATACACAGCTTCAGACACATCTCTTTGCACGAATAATTCCCATAACTTGCCACGTTTGAGGACAACCGCAAATAATAGTCTTCAAAAGGGCACATGCAGTTAGCTTTAATAACCGCTTTCATTAAATCACCAGAATATGAAGCCCAAGCGATCGAAGATATATCAGATATGCCAGTAACGGAACTCTCAGAGCTTGATATGAAACCGATCGTAAGGGAGCCAATAGTCATACCAATACCTGTAGCACAGATTCTTTCCAGCTCGGCCAAGAGTTTACATACACGCCAGGCAGAATCATAGTCATTACGGTTTATAACTGTAATTAAATTAATTGATTTGTTTAAAACGAGGTTCGAATATATATACACGACCTCGTCGGTTTAACAAATATCTAGTGGCTAGAGGCATCGCTAAGGCTAGTAACATAGTCCTTTGGGCAAGGAATGTAAGCGCCTTCAAAAGCCGAGTCGCAGTTAGTAGGTTGAAAGACTTCGTTATAAAAGTAAGCGGGCAAATTGAAAAAGCATTGAGGAATCTGTCCCACTACCATATCGCTCGTGTCAGCATCTTTCTTATCGCCGGGCCTCAATGCACAGTCGATAATGGCCTTGTAGTAAGTTTCTAGTTGCTGGTCTCCGAGACCAAAAGAAGCCATATTGGTATACACGTCCTCTGTGACGTCGGACCAGTTATCATCGGCTTGTCGCATAATATACCAGCAGTACTCCTGACCATCGTGGAGCGGCAACCAACGCTTACCCGGACCAGTACACTCCTCACGGGTTTTGAAGCGATCCTTGGTAGCGATGAGCCTGAGACCAGAAGAGCTCATGACTTCATTTGCAATTTTCCTTTGGAGATTGTCGACAATTGAACTGAAAACCCAGCGCATAGCCTCAACATCGTCGTCCAGAAGAAACCAGCCACCATTGAGCATCTTGGCGACCTTGCTGTCAAAGGTATCCTCCTTCGGGGCAGGGAGGGAGTTGTATTCGTCTTGGTTTGTTCCGCCGCCTGTAGCAATACGTAAAGTATCTTCGAGCCTTACTGAGGCTGATCGGAAGAGGTCTGCGACAGCAGCCTTGAGAGTAGGGGCGGGACTAGGCTTAGGATCACGAAGGTTCGTGCCGCCCAAAACACTACCAAAAATGTTCAAGGCAGGAGAGATAATCGGTCCCTATATTACACAGATTTAGTATATAATCGAGAATCTTTATAAACAGAGAGGCTTACCACTCCAGGAATAAAACCTCCAAGGACACCTCCTATACGAATTGCAATAGGAATCCAATCGTCCATCTTACTAGGGGGCTTATCAATTCCACCAAAGGCTGATAGCATCTGGTCGATCTTGAGACCTTCGATAATGGTTTCGCTGGTAAGCTTGCGGTGAAGCTCTGCGAACTTGCTATGCATGCCCTTGATAGCCTGGAAAGTCCAGTATGAGTTCTTGCCTATAGTAGATTGGCCGTACTTGTCGAATTGATCTTCGCAGCTGATACCGCCCATGGGGTTACAGTCTGTCCCAAGAAGCCCGCAGCCGCTGGCACCGGACTTGCCGTCTGTGCCGATCTGGATATAGTCCTCTAAGTTCTTGACCCACGCATGCTCGTGTTCCCACTGAGTCTTGATAAAGAGTTCAAGAGAGACACCAGCAGCTGTGTCTGTCCAGAGCTTATTAACGCCCTCGGCGGTTCTGAGATCCCAGCCTTTGCAAAGCTTCTGTTTATTGTTGAAGATGTCATCTGGATTCTGCCTGATAGAGACTGGGGATGCCTCAGTCACCGCAGTGAGGGCCAAAAGGGCTATAGGATACTTCATGGTAAAGACTTGGAGCGAGGATTCTCTTCGTTGTAAAGATGTTGAGTGAGGACTTGAGTGTCTTGAATGCTTTCTGTTAGTTCCTATAGCTATATATTTATAAATGTTTTCTCGTCCGCTT
Source organism: Fusarium heterosporum (assembly GCA_013396295.1). NCBI lineage: Eukaryota > Fungi > Ascomycota > Sordariomycetes > Hypocreales > Nectriaceae > Fusarium > Fusarium heterosporum. The sequence continues at coordinate 20,498 of JAAGWQ010000232.1, forward strand.
ATTAACCGATGCTCTTATATCTGACAGGCTACTAACGAAAGGTTTCGAGTTTCGTATATCCTGGATGATGCCTCGTGAGTCATGACATCGCACCGTCAGTGGCGATGTACGCTGATCAGCCAGGATTCAGCAGGGTTTGTGGCACGTTTTAGTACTATCATAATGAACTGATTGATTGCAGCGTATGAGTCAATGTGAGGATTTGCCAGGAAGAGCACGTGGCGACACGTTTATTGGCGTTCTCAACTAATACCGCTAGCCATATACAAGGGAGTACCTTGATCTCTTCTAGTAAAACAGGCAGTGCAGGTATCTCCAAGTATACTCCGTCCTGGGATTCCTTCGATCAGCGGCTAGCTACATATGGGTAGGATTTATGCTCTAAAAAGAGGATTATATAATTTTTTGAATCCTACAGGATGACGCACCAACCCACCATCTGTAAAATGACCTGCCAGGGGTTATATACCTTCCTTCTTTAAGCTACCGCCTTTGAAATCACGTTTAGCGCTAAGTATGATTACAACATTGTCGTCGGCAGTTGTTAGCTTATTTCATCTGCTAATAATCTATACCTGAAATCCTATCACGCTATCGTTTGTTAGTGGGACTATAGGCCACTCTAGGGTCGCCTGATGTCATATTACAGAATAATAAAAGAAGAATATCTAATCTCTCAACATTCGGGAATATAAATATATTGCATCTTTTTAGACTTGCATGTTTGCCTTATCTCTAATAACTATAATAACTATAACTCGAATTCTTCCTACGTAAGCATTAATAACTTAAAATATTAAAGTCTATGCCTATGGCCTTATTTTATCTTAAGCTTTGTGAAGAGAGATAAAATTTAATTGTAAAGTTCGAGATATGTGAGTAGGAGTGGGCAGGGTTGAGCTTGGACACCTAACAGGCCTAAGCTTCTCAGCAACATTTGACTTAGCAAAGTTCTCCCTTACGGAGCTAGGTCCATAAAGGCCGACCGAGACACCCTGATCATAGACAACTTATTGTAGGGGTCAAGAACGCTTAACTTCATTTGTGATTAGCGCGAGGGTTACAACCCCCAACTCTCGAGTCTTCCTACCCTATCATAGAGAGGTTTTGTACCACGTGTGAGGGATGATAAAAAGCATAAGGACATATGTCAATTAATCTAGCTTTGCAGTGAGCCAAAGCAGATTGAAATAGCCATAGGCTTCTTGGGATAGGTGGTGTCCTCAACGAAACCAAAAGGACAGATAAGAAGTTGTTGTAAGATGGAGTGACGCGTTTCCAGTACATGCTCGAACAGAGTGGTGAGGACCTCATCAAAGCGGATGATGCCGGTCTTTCACCGCCGCATCTCACGTCAACATTCTCTGCAGATCTCGCGAGAAGGTCGCTTAACTCTGGTCCGCTGTATTACGTTTGTGACACTGGACTTATTGTGTAAGTTCCTGAGGTATGGGGCTTTTATTGTGTTAGAAATCGTGTTATTTGCTATTAATCATTGAAGCCTGGAGCTTGTTCTTATTCCTTATATTAGACTTGGAGACATATGATGGGCTCGCGCCTCCTCTTCATGCCAGAGTCTTAATTGGCGAGAATAGCTGGTGGCAAACGAAACAAACACTTCCACACATGCTTGAACAAGCTGCAAACCTAAAGGTCCGGGATAGTGACGGGCTAACGCCACTCAATGCGGGCCTCGAGATTGACGACCGTCCACCGTGGAACTCTCAAGCAACTAAGATGCCAAATGAAATTAAAACATGAGACCTTATGTTACGATATGAGACTTTGAATTACAAACCCAGACCTGAAATTACCAAGCGTCGACGATAGAGGGAAGTCCAGTCTTACTCAAGCTTCTGTCAAGAAAACTATCTACAAATCATTTCCTGATTTCTGATAAAGCTTCAGAGATCACATTGGATGTCTTTAAGGACGTTGACTCCCTAGGTGAAGAATCACGAACTGTGGATCTGGCAACCCGAACTCACCTTCTTTTCAGCTCTGAGTGTCTGAAACAGTCATTGAAACAAACTCTTTCGAGGGAGATCAGGCGGCATTCGGTCACTCATTACGTGTCAGAAACTATTACTATAGCGAAGAGATAAAATTAAAACATGAGACCTAATGTTACGATATGTGACTTTGAATTACAAACCTAGACCTGAAATTACAGTATAACACTCAAGATTGGAATGTAAGAAGGTGAGTTGCCTAGTTGTTTCTTTTACTCAAGCCTTAACTATCAAGCCATGTTTCTCAAGTTGTGGAATGGTCTAAGATGAGCAATGGCTCGTGACATAGCCAGGATATGAGGCATAGAAAAGGTATGGAGTAATTACTAATTCCTTAAATCTGTAATACCTATAAAACGAAGCAAAGTTCACCTCATTCATTAGTATATCATTGCTTTCATATCCCAAGGTAACAAGACTCTTAAGGAACTATCACTTGAAAATGTCCACCGCTAGCATCGTCCTCCCTACCCTTCCGTCAAATGCATCTCCTGCGGCTAAACCAGATGTCATTCTCAAGCAACCGTCCCTTACTGACAAAAAGAGAGAAGCCAGTGTTGCAATTCGAGATGTGCCGTTTGCAGATATTGACCCTGGCGTGTTCAACAGCGAACTTGTGAAACTCAAGATCTACGCAAGGCCCAAGCCTGATCTGTCGGCGAAGCCTGAACTGGGCAATGGCGATATTAAGATAGGTACCTATTCTGGAACACAAGCTGCGTTGACTCATGCGTATGGTCGAATCGAGCGAAGGTAAGACTCGCTACGTGATGATAACGCGAAACGTATGTACTGATTTATATAAGTTATGAATCATACTTCGATGTGCTCCAGGTTGAGCCTACCTTGCCCCGATATGTAGATCTTGCGCAGAAGAAGAAACTTTACCAGTGGGCTGGATATCCAAGGAAGGATACCGATGGAAACGTTGATCCATACCCTCCCCATCTACAAACCATTCCCACTGCCGACCAAGTCAGTATACTCCAGATATTCAACGCCCTAGGCCTAGTGGAAACTAGGTTGATGATCAGCCAGATCATTCCTGACACTTTTGCTGGCAAGACAGCCAGATGGCTTCTCGCCCGCTCGAACGGTGATGTGTCTGGCGCCCCCGATGCTGGTTTTACAATTGACGCCTTTGTCAAGTACAATGCAGAACATCGCAAGTCAGGAACAGACATTAGTCAGGGCGAGAATATTGGTCTATTGCCCGATTGGTTCAGCGATCGCCGTTTCGCGGACCAGTCCTTCACAGGCACTAACCCGACCACCATCGAAAATGTGCCGCAAGATCTTCTTACTGAGTTCATTGATGCTGCAAAGCGCGATGGCTGGGACTTCTGGGCCAAGACTCTTCCTCAAATCAACCCTGCCTCTCTTTTCGTTCAAGACACACGCTATTTTCGAAAGGCTTTTGGCGTCAAGCCCGACGCCGAATTGAAGCACAAGGAGTCTGCTTCAGACGATAACTGGGCATGTGCAGCCGTGACCTTGTTTCATCTCCGAGATGATGGCAAGTTACACCCTGTTGCTATCGTATGTGACTATAGAACCAGCATGAAGGATTCAGTCACCATCTTCAACCAACGAAAGGACCCATCTGACTCATCTGTCAATGAGAAGGACGATTACGCGTGGAGATACGCCAAGACTTGTTCCCAAGTTTCGGATTGGATCCGCCACGAAGTCGGAGTACACCTGACGAAAGCTCATATGATCGAAGAGGCTTTGATTGTTTCAACACACCGTACCATCCCTATGGAGCACATCGTTTTCCAAATTCTTCAGCCTCATTGGTACAAGACCCTTTCTCTTAATGCTGCCGCGAGGTCAACTCTTGTACCGCAAATCATTAAAGACCTAGTCGGCATCAGTCCAGAGGCCATGTACTCGTACGTTCGATATGAGTTCCAAAACTTCGACTACATCAATAACTATGTCCCCAATGATCTATCCAAGCGGGGATTCCCCAACACAACTGCAGGGCTTGCCGATAGAAAGTACAAGAACTACGCCTACGCCAAGAACATGCTCTCTATGTGGAACAGTATCCGGAAATACGTGATGAGTATGCTCTTGATGTACTACGACAAGGACAGGGCGGACCAAATGGTTCGAGACGACCCTTATGTCAGGGATTGGTGTAAGGAAATTCAGACTGCCGGTTGGATCAAGACGTTTCCGTCTATCAAGACCCTTGATGAGCTCTGTGATGCCCTGACAATGTCAATCCATATCGCCGCTCCATTTCACAGCGCTGTCAACTATCTTCAAAACTTCTATCAGGCGTTCGTCCTTTCCAAGCCTCCATCGCTATGTAGCCCATTGCCTAGGACTCTTTCTGATCTTAAGTCCTATAATGAGAAGAGACTTCTTGATGCGTTGCCAGTTGGTCGCCAGAGGCAGTGGTTACTCGCTGTCCAGGTGCCATGGCTACTGAGCTTTAAGGTACCTAGCGATCGCAGTCTCATCACTTTCGCGCAATCTCAGTGGCGGGCACATATGAATGGGACTACTGCTGAGGATGAGGAAATCCGAAATATCAGTGAGCTTTTTTATCTGGATTTAAAGAAGCTTGAAGTTGAGTTTCTGGTTACAAGTAAGGGAATGGATGAAGGAAGTATCCCTTATATGGTTTTGGATCCTGCCAACACTGCAGTCTCTATCTTGATCTAAAGATAAGTTTACTTGAGGGGTAGTTACTCTGCACTCGGTCGTTGCCTTATGCCGCTATTTGTGGTTTTCATGCGTTCTAATCAATGCCCCACATCCCTTTTATTAGCTGAAACAAATGATAATCCCTTCTACCCTTTCTATAGAGCAATCCTGAGACCTGAGTGCTTGCTTGTATCGGTTGAATCTGACATCTAATTTACACCCTCTCGGGTGTTTGATCACTCAGTAGGCAATCTATAACGTTCCGTGAAGATATCTGGCTCTCTTACTGATGTGAATGATATAATATTCCATATTAAAAGCTCAAATAGAAAATAACAACTAGAAAAACTAAAGACTATATAACTACATTCCTCGACTGCTTGTAGCTGATACCAGGTAATGAAAAAGAAGAGTAAAAAAGAGATAGAAAATCGTTTAGGATGCTAAGAAATGATGACGGCCCTATTAATATCCTCCGAATACAATGTAATGGTGTTACAGAGCGAAGTAAAAATCTTTTCTGCCAATGTTGCTTCCACACCGCCATCCTGAGCGAAAAGCAAACACACCTCCGTACTTTGCGCGTCCTGTGGCGTGGTAACAACGCTGAAAGTAGCACTATCTCCATGCGAAGGTAATGCACCAACGCTATACGTATTTTGCCCGATTGCAAGAGTGCTTGTCTGAGGCATACTTTGGTGCTGCACGATGGTTGAGAACCCGTTCGTTCCATCATCATCCCAGTCCGTGCATTTGTCGATGATCTGCCGGAAGCCGAGATCTTCATACGGGATGTTGTTTACCTGCTGCGTCTGGATGTGATGAAGGAGGTCCAGGGCAGTCCACGATGGCTGATGATGAACACGGACGGGCACAACATTTAGGCATGGCCCAACGATTGATGTGATCCCAGGTACACTACCCCCGTTCCTTCCACTGATGAGATGACCAAAGACGATGTCGGTCTTACCCAGGGTCTTTGCCAGTACTGACGACCAAGCGGCCTTGACCACTGTCGCGGTGGTGATGTTGAAAGGCGCGAGTGAGGGTGTGGAGACGACCTTTTTTAAAACTCGTGTAGAAGCTGTGTGGAGTGATGTGCTTTGCCTTGGGACAACGTTTGTAGGAGCAGAATCCCGAAGGAGAGCTTTCCAGTAAGAATAGTGGTCTGGAGTGGTTTTGCCGATCGTATCATGGATATAAGTCGCGTATGACGGTGAAGGAAGTAATGGCTCCCCATCATATGAGTCCTTCAGTGCCTGGAGAATAGCCGGGAAACAGAGGCCATCATATTGGGCGTGAGATATCCTGATAAAGATTCTATGTCGCAACGATGACTTATCGCGTGCTACAATAAAGCGGAGCGATGGCTGTTCGGGACGTGGAATTTCCCTTCGATGGTTGGAGTCTAGGTTCAATGTGAAATTTTCAATACTTTCGACGTCATGGATGGCAAGCTTGGGCTGAAACGTCCGAAGGATTGCTTGCAAGTATTTGCCCTCATGCTTGACAAAGACTGTGCGAAGAATGTCATAGGCGGCAACAACATTGGTGACACTTTCCTGCAGAAGGCTAATGTCAAGCGACCCCGTGGCATCCAGGTAGAAGTGGTTAAGCATCCACCGTGACTCGAGTAGACTCCCTTCAATGGCTTGAGCTTGGAAGTCCGTCGTTGGGAGGACATCCAAGATACTGGCGCGGGACACACCCGTTAGAGGACAAATGTGGTCTCTCACAAAGGTCTCAGAACTAGCTCGATCTTGGCCAATCATTGAAAATGGCTCATACTGTTGTTTATCCCGAATCGTCTCTTTTCTATGATCAGATAGGTATGCTTTGTCGTTGCTTGACGATGAAGTGTCATCCTGATATGAGGTTTCCCCAAGGTAGTCAATCATAGAGCCAAATGTTGGGTATTTGAAGACATCAGCAACTGTAAGTGGAATATTCAATTCCCTAGCACTGCTCGCCATAGACATTGCGATGATAGAATCACCACCGAGTTCGAAAAAGCTATCTGTAGATGAGATTGTCGTATTTCCAAGCTGAAGGTTGTCTCTCCACAATGCTGACAGTTTGATATTCAGAGGATGGCTGTTACAATTGAAAGGAGTGGTTATGTTTGGCGACGAAAAGACAACATCACCAAGGTCCATGGACGTTAAAGACGAACTGGCTGTCAAAGTCTGAGCTGTAATCTCGTGGGTTGAAATATCTCGCTGGAAAGTCCAACCATCAACCTCATGTGTGTTGTTTATCATGAAATTTGGACTCCATGATAAACTCAAATCGGAGAGAGTTCCCTCGTTGAAATCGACGAAGGCGCCGAGTATCTCAGATATAGCAGTCGCAAGGTCCTGGGCATGAGATTCGGAGACAAGATCGTTCCAGTAGCGGAGAACAATGCCTTCGTCGCCACGTGTGGTATTGGCATTGAGCGTAATGGCATACTCGCTTGGATCGAAAGCCTCGACAGGCGTGTACTCAAGAGAGTTGATATCCCAGCCCTTAGAAACACCAGAGTTTTGTATGGATACGGCGGTGTTGAAGAAACCGTGTTTGGTTTGTCCCAGCTCGTGGCTGACACGCGCCAGAGAAAAGCACTGGTGTGGTAGACTGGCGATGTAGTCTTGTTGCGCGTTGAGGAAGAGCTTCCGCAGAAGGATATCACCCGTGAACTTGAATCTGAACACAAGCATATTTATGAATGGACCGACAATGGCATTGACTCCATCGATACGGGCATCACGCCCAGAAGCAAGGTACCCAAAACAAATATCGTCGGAGTTGGTGCACTTTCGAAGTACTAGAGCCCACGCAACCATAATCATGTTTGATAGGGTCACCCCGAGCTTGACTCCGAGGGACTGCAGTTGATGGAAGCGATGGAACTGAATCTCATGAGAACCCAGGGTGCGGTCAGTCATATGTATAGACTTCTTGTTGATGGCGGGGAACCCAGTAAATTTAGCCCCAGAAAGGTAGTCTGCCCAAAATCTGAGATTTGACTCAGCGGAGTGCCTAGAGATGTACTCGATGTATTCTTTGTAGGACGGAGCGTCTGTAGTTGACAGTCTGTTATTGTATGCATTTGATATGTCTCCGAGAACAATCGAGGTTGAAGCACCATCCGTGACAGCGTGGTTCATTTCAAGCTTCATGAAGACTTTACCCGCGAAAGTTTCGCAGATAGTGACTTGGTAAGGAAGCTTTGGACCACCATTTCTATTGTTGGTCTTCTCGAGAGACACACCGTTCAGTTTCGCCATCACGTCGATTTCTCGGCACTTAATGGTGGTGATTTTAAAGTCGAGATCTGTGGGCTTGAGGACAACCTGATCGAATGAACTTCCCTTTCGGACACTGTCTATGAAGACGGTCCGCAGGGCAGTATGGCGCTCGGCAACTCTACAACATGCTTCGCTGAGTTTCGAAACATCAATGGCTGAAGAGTCTGGAGAGGATACCTCAAGTACGACATGGAACAGATACTGAGAGGGGTTTAGAAGTTGGCTGAGAAGTATACCCGTCTGAATAGGCGAGCACGGGTACATATCTTCCACTTCGTCATAGCGAACATGAGCGGTGGGAAGGCTTTTTGTGACGATCTCATGTAAGTCGTCGTAGCCAACAGGCATGAGCGGAAAGTCACTCAGCGTGGGAGTAGGAGGAGCTTCGCCAACCCGTCGGGCAATATCAACCAGAGTCTGCTTACAGTTGGCGACCCATTCCTCGATACGATCTTGATATAGCATACGTTTGTTGTATATAAACGTGAAAGTAATGCCTTCATCAAGAATAGATATAGAAATTTCGAAGAGAGCTAGTCGGTGGGTGTCTGGTGCAACATCCGACATAGCTTTCATGTCATTTTCGGTTAATGATAAATCGACTGGACTGAAAAGCGAATCGTCGTCACTTTCTCTTGATTGTTGGGTGCGACCAAGGTAGTTGAGCAAAATCTCCATAGGTTCATCCTTAGCTAGGTGGGATTTTCCTGACTCAGTCATATAGCGTCGAGCAAAGTACGGCCGACCATTACTTGGAACACTGCGGCGCATGTCCTTGACTTGGCGCAGGTAATCAATTGCCGCGTTAGGAGAATTTCCGTTATTAGTGTCGGGTTTGCAAATATGAATGGGACAAAGTGAAGTGAACCAGCCAACTGTGTTAGAAATATCAATGCTGTCATCCCATGGCTCGCGACCATGGCCTTCATTGAATAGTGTTGGTAGTTCCCTGTCGTTGAATGTGGCAGAAAACGATTTGAATACAGCGGAAATGAAGATATCGAGAGGCTGTGTTTTAAGCGTCCTGTGTGCGTCGTTCATAATCAGGGAGATCATGTCGGCGTCCTGGACAACCCACGATTTCTGTTGAGTATCCCCATAAGTGTTGGTCACATTTGACATTCCCCAGAAGGCTAAGTTGGCTGACGATATGGGAAAAGGAAGCATGGCCTCGTCATGCTTTTCAAGAAATATTGCATGTTCGATCTGCGCTTCATTCCACTTTCTAAACGAGAGAGGGTTGGGCATAGAGAGGATTGCGGAGGGGGCCGAAAGTAGTGCCTGAAGGTCCTGAAGGATGTTGATCCATGATACAATGTCGACTACGAGGTGGTGTGCGACCAGAGAAAGTATTTGGGAGCCGTTGGGATATTGGAAGAAGTCCACAATAAAGACTGGACCGGCAACACAAATTTGTTGCTGACTATCGGCGATGAACGGGATCATGTCAGTATGCCTGTTAACGTTGTGATTGCGGAAGCAGTGTGAGGTCTCAATATCTTTTGCTGTATGTTGAGTCCATTGACCAGCAATAGATTTGTTGAAACGCGCGCGAAGCATCTTATGTCGCTTAACAAGTGTATCAAGAGCATGTCGGAGATTGGACACATCAACAAAACGTCTGATTGATAGAATCTGACTTTGGTTAAACCGGTCCCCACGAGTCTTGTTCGAGCTGTTGTTGAAAAAGAGCTGCTGAATTGGTGACAGCCCAAATTCTTTGTCGTCATCCTCTTCCGATTCAGGTATGGCACTTCTTACGAGTCGGTCTTGTGTCTCAATGAGTGTTGCTAATTCCGTGATGGACTTCGCACCCATGACGTCTTTCATAGTTAATCCAGTGAAGTAATCGCGGCAGCGGGTTATGATTTGAATGGCCATGATCGAGTCACCACCGAGTGAAACAAGAGATCGGTTCATGGGGACCGTCTCTTCAGCCAAATTGAGTACCAATGCCCAGATGCCCTTTAGTTGTAGTGCAACAGATGTAACGCCAGGACTTGCAACATCCTCATCATGTATCAGATCGGCCATTGCTTTGTATGCATCAATGTCGATGGTAGAGAGCCATGTTTTGGCGCTAGCCCTGTCGAGCTTTCCAGATAGTAGGAGTGGAATGGCTTCAACCACAAGCCAGGCTGATGGGATCATGTACGGCGGAAGATTGTCTGATAGGTCGTTTTGGAGAGCGGCAATATGTTCCCGAGTAGCCTTCATCGCAGATTCAGGTATTGGATTGAACCCTGAAGACACCAGACACGACTTTTCAGGCACAAAATCTTGAAAAGAGACAATAGCCACCAAACGACCATTCAAGATTCCAGATCGGGGTAAGCTGACTAGAGCATGACGAATATGTGGATAAGACTCGAGCCGTGCCTCTATCTCACCGAGTTCCATGCGTTGGCCATGGAGTTTCACTTGGTGATCTTTCCTGCCGATGTATTGCAAAGAGCCATCTGCAAGGTATCTTACCAGATCGCCTGTTTTGTACAAACGTAAAGGCGCTTGCTGATGTTCATCCTTAAAGAAGTAATGTGCCCAAGCAGGGTTTTCGACAAATAACTCAGCTGTCTTTCTTTGATCATGTAAATAACCACGAGCAACGATAGGGCCGCTGATTAGCAGTTCACCTTCACAGCCAATAGGGCTGAGGTAGTTGTGATCCCTAGGGTCAACGATCCAGGTGTGATTGCTAGCCATGGCACGCCCAATGATTGAAGCATCGCCCTCTGTTGAAGCGCTAGCATTGGCTACAGCAAACAAGGTACATTCGGCTGGGCCATACCCATTGATCAACTCAACCTGATCACGCCAGAGAGCGATAGTTTCAGAGGTAAGGGTCTCACCCCCACAGACGAGAGTTTGTAGAGTCTCAAACTTAGAAGGATCTTGCATATTGGCGACTGAGGGTGTCAAGAACGCCCAGGTAGCCCCAAGTGTATTTATAGCACCCGGTAGATCAGCGAGCCTCATGTACTCGCTGGGAACACAGACGCAGGCCCCGCTGATAAGGGGACCGAACGTCTCCCCCATAGCTATATCGAACGCATATGAGGTAAAGTGGAAAACACGGGAAGTCGGCTTGAGGTTCATCCGTTGCATAAAAGCCCTAGAGCTTGCTATGAAAGAGCCATGTTCGATTATAACACCCTTTGGTTTTCCTGTGCTCCCAGAGGTGTAGATGACGAATGCAGCATCCTTACTCGTAACGGTTGGGAGGTCTTCGGGTGTGATACGTTCATCAGCAGAGTTGGCCACGAAAAGTTCGTCGTCGATAGGCATGACAGACGTGACAATCTCTCTAAAGCGGTCTTGATATTTGGGTGAGCACAAAACAAGATGTGCGTTGCAGTCCCGAGCGATTTCAGCGTGACGAGCAGGAGGATGCGCAGGATCCAAGGGGACGATGCCACCTCCAGCGAGTAGTACAGCAAGCATAGAGACAATCGTCCAAAGGGATTTGTCCATACAACAAGGAACTAACGACTCACGCCCAATGCCCTTGGACACGAGCGCCCTTGCAAGTTGAGCAGCATACTTTGCGGTAGCATGGTAAGTGAGTTGACCATTCCAAGCGCGAATGCAGGTGGCATCTGGTTGCATCATCATAAGCTTCCAGAAGAGGTTGGGAATGGCATCTTGTGCTTTTGGAAATTCCATAGTTGGGCTATTCCACTTTCGGATCATCTGCACATCCTCTTGACCACAGAAAGAAAGTTCAGAGACCCTGCGAGTGGGTTCTTGAGACAGGCGAATGAGCTGTTCGACCATGACTTGCAGTTGATGCGTGAGACGCTTCGTTTGCCAAGTCGACAAGACTGCCTCGTCATGGTGGGCCGTCAGTGCTAGAATATCGGCTTCAATAGAGCACTCGATGACGAGTGGGTATGTGAAGAAACTGCCCTCATAAACATCGCTCTCGAGCGGCTGCAGTAATGGTTGCTGCACCGTTTCCCCATCAGCAGTCTGTATGACGAGCAGGGTTTTGAAGTCACAAGCAAGTGCCATAGCGCTCCCGAGACGCTTGATGTGCTGCAATCCAACATGCTGATATGGAATCACCTGAGTTGCCTGCTTGTGAAGTGTTTCCAAGAGATGGCTAATGGTGGCATCTCTATCGATTTGGACCCTACAGGGAACGGTTGTCAATGTCGGTCCTAGGATATCTTGCACATTGTCAAGAGCTATGTCACGTCCGGACAATGTCTCGCCAAAGATGACATCGTCAGAGCCCGTTTGGGTTCCTATAACAAGTGCCAAGGCTGCCCGGATAATTGTCGGAATAGTGATGTCCATGCCGAGAGCATCTCTTTTGTACGGAATAGTGTGCTTCAGAGATGCTTGGAACGATACAGCATTTGTTGTAGTGGAAGCGACAGTCGGGAAATGAGAGACGGAAGACGCGTCTTGGAATCTAGCCCTCCAAAACTCGTCTGAGGCTTGCGTGTCGACATCAGCTAAGTAATTGATGAAGTTAGAGAACGAGAAAGAGATAAGTCCTCGGGGGCTTTCTTCGTGGTAGAATCGAGAAACTAAGGCCAGGAAAGAAGGCATGCTCCAAGCATCGTACAGCGCGTGATGAATTGTCCACACGAAATATCGCGACTGAGCATCAGCTGAGTTGACAATAGCATAACGGGCCAGAGGGCCCCCATTGTGGGAAGGTACCGAAAGACTCGCGCTATTGGCAGAATCGAGGCTGTTATAATACTCCCACTCAATGGGTTGAGGAGCGAGGACAACTTGATAAGATTTGAGGGACTGAACGTTGACGATACGGGATCTCAGAATGTCCACCTGATCGACTGTGTTCTGCCAGGCTAGCTTAAAACGATCAATATCTATATCTTGAGATAGACAGAAGACATTGTGAGCGACATATGCCCCTGGCTTTTGTAAGGATGAAGCGACAAGCCCCTCCTGGAGAGAGCTACAAGGGTAAACATCCTGGATCTGGCTTTGTCGGACATGGCAACGTCCAGCTATCTCGTCAAGGAGCAACGAGGGGGATGTGATGCCATTCAAAAGAGAGAACGGCTCCACATTGGTGGATGGAGCGCCCTCGGAAAGTCGTGATATTGCTGACAAGTCCGACAAAACAGGGTTCTTGAAAATATCCATGACAGTGAGTACAATATTTTCCATTTTCGCGGCAGCGACAAGTTTCATGGCTCCGACAGAGTCTCCCCCAAGGCGAAAGAAGCTGTCGTGCTTGCTGATTTGGTTGTGATCAATGTTCAGAACCTTGGCCCACACCTTTTGCAGCTTACGCTGCATCGATGTAGTAGGAGCCTGATTTAGGGTGGCCCCAGCGAGCTTGTAGGAGGTCATCTGCTGAGGCTGTATCGCCTGTGCGATAGTCTTAAGCCTTGGGCGATCCAATTTGCCAGCCGATGTCCAAGGCATCTTGACGACCGGAATGTAAATGGTTGGCACCATGTAGGTTGGAAGAGTACCTCCGAGTGCCGACTTGAGTGATCCGCAGAATTCAATTAAACCACTCGACATCGGGAGAAGTAGCTCATCCGCCTCTCTTGTGGCCGCGTCCTCATTCCCTTCGTGGCTTGTGAAGAATACTGCAAGAGCTCTTGTTGAGATGCGGCTTTGGGGGACCACTAGATCCACAGCGGATTGAATGTCGGCTGGGAGATTGGTCTTGACGTGGTGTTCGATTTCGCCAAGCTCTATTCGCTGACCGTTAAGCTTGATCTGAGTGTCCTTGCGGTTCAAGTAGTTCAAGGTGCCATCTGAATTATGGAAAACAAGATCACCGGTCTTGAACATACGATAATTTTGGCTACCAGCAAGTGCCATATTCTTTCGCCATTTGGGGTGGGTGATGAATGCATCCCTTGTCTTTGTTTCGTTGCCCAGGTACCCCCTCGCCACAATTGGCCCTTCAATGAGAAGCTCACCAATACTGCCAATGGGCATGAGGCGGCTGTGGTTGTGAGGATCAACGACCCAGCATCGACATCCAACAGCACGACCGATTGTGGCAGGCTCGCGGTTTAGTACCCTGCCATCAAGATCAACCTTGGTGCTGGTGGTGGCGATGACAGATGCCTCACTGGGCCCATAGGCATTAACGAGAGCTGTGCTGTTCTCCCACTTCGTGACGTGGTCGGTTGACATTGCTTCTCCGCCAGTCACAAGAACCTCGAGAGTCGGGACGCTGCCTGGCTTGAGTACGCTTGCCACAGATGGCGTAAGCAATGTCCAATTGACTTTGAGCCTGGTGATAGCACCAGCCAGGTCATTGATGCGCTCTTCCTCACTGGGAATGCAAACGCAGCCGCCGATCAGTAAAGTAGACAAGATCTCCATGATGCTGGCGTCAAATGTATGAGAGGCAAACTGCAGCACACGGGAGGTCGATGTCATCCCGATAGCTGTGGAGTGGGCTGTAGCTGCGGTGGTAAAGGCTGCATGTTCAATAACAGTACCTTTGGGCAGACCGGTGGTACCTGATGTGAATATAACATAGGCCGCATTGTCAGGTTGGACAGGAACACGTGGCGATGGTGTCGACAGGCAATAGAATGAAGACACTGTCTCCTGGCTCACAATCAATGTTGGAATGTCAATAATCTCAAATTTGTGCTCCAAGGAAGCGGAGCAGAGGATGATCTTGGCATCAACGTTGTGAACAAGGAAGTTGATACGCTCTGGAGGATGTGTGGGGTCCAAAGGAACAAAGGCACCCCCAGCTTTGAGGACCGCGATCATAGCAACAACCGTCCATGCTGATTTGACGAAACAGAGAGGGACGTAGGTCTCAGGTCCAATTCCGAGAGAGACCAATTGTTGGGCAAGTCTGGAAGCAGCTGAGTCAAGCTCTGAGTAAGTGAAAGTTGAATCCCAAGCATCAATGGCTGCGGTGTTTTCTGGTAGTCGTCGAGTGTTGTGCTCAAATACTTGATGAACACAAATGTTCAAAAGCTCAGGCTCAGCATTGTTCCATGACGATAATTGCTCTATCGAGTGCTGACTGAGCATGTCAAGCTGACAAAGTGGTAGCTGTGGGTCGGAGGTAATGATTGAAGTTAAAACTTTGTCTAGGGTGGAGGCAATGTTCTTGGCTTGCCTATCGGAGATCTTGTCTGCCCAGTAGCAAAGTTGTAACTCTATAGATGAGTCCCAGACCTCAACGTTGACAGTCAGATCGTATTCGCTAGGGTCTTTTGCGTCAATGATGTCAAAGGAAATAGAACCGGTCGACATGTTCTTGTTTCCGGACCGGCGTTGGAAAGAATAGGCAGTATTGAACAGAGGTTCAGTTGAGATGCTTATGTTGTGTTGGAAGTCAGCAAGCGCAGCGGTCCTGTGCATCATTGCAGTTGTGACGTTTTCTTGAACGGTAGCTAGGACATCGCTAAGGGCAATCGATGGATCGAGAGACACCCTACAAACGAGCATGCTGATGAAGACGCCGACAGCATTATTGATATTTTCGATAGGAAGATCCCGCTCACTAACGAGATAGCCAAAGCACACGTCGTTATGGCCGGTATACGCTTGAAGTACTAGTGCCCAGGCTAATTGAAAGACGTTGGAGATCGTGACACCCGACGTGGCACAGAATCTCTCGAGTTCGGCAGAATGAGAAATCCCCTGATCCAGAACACGTAGAAGCTTTGGCCCTTCGAGTCCGTCAACGAGTGTCGGTAAGGTGCAGGACTCAATCCCCGAGAGGAAGGTATTCCAGTAGTTGAGTCCCTGGCGCTCTCGATTTTCTTGCAGGGTTGCAATATAGTCCCTATACACAGAAAGACTTTGTGTAGCCAAGTTACCCTCGTAGGCCAATGTGAGGTCACGGAAAAGAATCGGCATTGAGGTTCCGTCGGCGATGGCATGACTCATCTCCAACATGCAAATCACCCCGTCCTCGGTAGTCTTCACAATAGTGAAGCGATGAGGTGGTTTGTTCGCGGCAAGACCTTTCAGTGATTGTTCCCTGAGCCTTTGAGACACCTCATCGTCGGAACACTCGATAAGGTAGACATCGGCGGAATGCTTCCGCAGAACGATCTGATCCATCGCGCCTTCTTGTAGGAGGTTGTCTACAAAGACGGTTCGAAGAGTGGAATGGCGCTGAACCACATATCGCCAAGCTTCTGCAAGATGGCTCACATCAACATTTCCGATAGTGCGATTGACCGAAAACTTGATTGAGTACGCATACAACTCAGGGTCTCGTATCTGAGCGAAGAGAATACCTTGTTGAACCGAAGAGCAAGGGTATGCGGCCTCTATATCTCCAAGCGATGGTATCTCGAGTTCTTCGAGCCTTCTTTCAATTTGACATTCAGGTTTGAAAGTGAGTTGAAGAAGGGAAAGGTCGATAGATGATGATTTATGTCCAACAATTGATAGCTCTTCGGTGATATTCTCAATATATCGTGCGGTGTTCTGAATCCAGCTGGAAATTGAGGACCGCCGGGTGATCTGTTGATTGAAGGAAAAGCTTAAGCTCAAGCTGTCCCCGCAGAAGGAGGCTGTGATCTCAATCAGAGCGAGGCGAGGAACGGCAACTCCAACGTCGGTGGCGGAGCTGATAGAGGTTAACATGCTGCCACCAAGAGACTTGAAGACTGATTCTTCAGAATTAATTCTTTGCGTCTGACCGAGAAAGTTGAAGGCTACTTCCACTGGCCATTGTTGGTCCTGTGACTCGCTTTCAGGTACCAATACTCTGTGTGCAAAATACGGACGGCCCTTCCCCGACATTTTTCTCCTAAAATCTCTCACCCAGCGTACGAGGTCGATAGCATCTTGCTTCATAGGCATAGTATGCGGTAGATAAATTGGAACAAGACTGGTGAACCATCCTACAGTGCGTGATAGATCGATGTTGCTGTCTGAAGGCTCTCTACCATGACCCTCATTCAGTATAGAGGGCACTGAGGATCGGTCAGGGAAACTCTGAGGAAAAGACCCGAGCAGCGAAGCTAGTAGGATGTCGACCACATCGACGTCCAAGATGTCGTGATGAGAGCCCAAGAGCACAACTGAAGCTTTGGGAGCGATCTCCACAGTCTCAACGATTGAGTCGCCATGAAGATTTGCCTTGTCTTCCATTCCCCAGTATGCAATATCTTGGCCAGGAGGTGGTACGTTCGGGAAGACATGCTCCAATGTCGTTGTTTGGGCTTCTTCATACTGTATAGAGCACCACGTCTGGAAGGGAATTGGTTTGTCGATGGTGTAAGTTTTGGATGACAATAACCTTTCAAGATCTTGTAAGATAATGTTCCAGGAAACCACGTCGACTACAAGGTGGTGAGCAACGAACGAGATGATTTGACTGCCCGTGTCATTCATCTCGAACATATCGGCTGCAAAAAGAGGTCCCGCGGTGATATTGAAAGAGTTCTGGGTCTCCTCGATTAATGTAGAGAGGCGAACTTGGTTGACGTTCACGTGTGATCGTAAGGTGTAAGAGCCAGAAATTTCGGGTGTAATGCGTTGAGACCAGTGCCCATTACTGCATATAAAGCGAGCACGGAGCATGCTATGAGTCCTGACGATAGCCTGGAGGGCTGACAAGAGCTCCTCATAGGTGACCTTGCGTGTAGTGCCCAGAAGCATACTCTGATTGAAATGGATAGAGTTGGTGCCCATACAGTCGAAGTAAACCTTCTGAATAGGTGACAAGTCGAAGTCCCCTTCTTTCTCTTCAAATATGACCGACTGCTCGACGGTGGAAACTAAAGACGCAAGTTCGATAATGGATTTGGTTCGGATAATTTGACCAACAGTGATCATCATGTTGAGAGATCGGCAAATGGCCATCAACTGCATCGCCGAAATAGAATCGCCTCCAAGATGGACAAACGACTGCTTGAATGGAACTATGTCGACCTTGAGGTTCAGGGCCTTAGCCCAGGCAGCCCTGAGCTTGACCTCAATGTCTGATGGTTCTCTACCCAGAGCAGACGCTTCTTTTTGCGCATTGAGGATCGTTTGATGTGTGTCGGGCGTCATTCTCTCGATCCAACTTATCGCACCTTTGCGATCCAGCTTTCCCGAAGGGAGGAGACAGATTTGATCCACCACAATCCAGATGGAAGGAATCATATAGGACGCAAGGTGTCTTTCAAGATGTTCCCGAATGGCCGCTAAATCAGAGGCAGCGGGTGTCTTTACAAGTTGCATCTCCTCAGCCTCAGTCAACTTTTTCTTGGTGCTAGAAAGCGACTGCAGCGAAACAACCGCAACTAAATGTCCTTTTAAAGGACCTAGAGACGGAACAGCCGACAGACAAGACTCGACTATAGGTTTCGTTGCGAGATGGTGCTCAATCTCAGCCAACTCTAGTCTCTGGCCATTGACCTTGACTTGATTATCCTTCCGACCTTCGAAGTGAATGGTGCCATCATCGTTCAGTTTGACCAAGTCTCCAGTCTTGTAGAACCTACGACTGACGCTGGCGGAGGACCTGGGGAACTGGTCACTCCACCCAGGGTTTGTCACAAAGGATTCTTCGGTCTTTTCAGGATTTTTGAGATAGCCTTGAGCAAGGATTGGGCCCTCTATCACAAGCTCACCAGTTGCGCCGATGGGTACGAGTCTATCAGGGTTCACCGTATCAACAACCCAGCAAGTACCACCTACTGCGCGTCCGATGTTCGAGGGATCAGAAGCGAGAGTAACGCTTGGATTGACGGTCGCAACTACTGCTGTTTCACTGGGTCCATAGGCATTCATCAACTGGACCGATGACGACCAGGAAGCGATATGGGCTGAAGACATGGCTTCACCCCCAAGTACCAGTGTCTGGAGCCCCGGCACAAGAGATGGCCGAAGTAGTTGTGCGACTGAAGGTGTCAATAACGCCCAATTCACCCTGAGACGATTTATAGCCCCTGAAATATCATTCATGCGTTCCTCGTCAGTGGGGACACAGACTGTCCCATGGTGAGTGAGGGTAGTCAGCATCTCCAGTATGCTTGCATCGAAAGTATACGAAGCGAATTGCAAGACTCGAGATGAACTAGTCATGCCTAAGCGTGAACCATGTGCCTTAGCACTTGTGCAGAAAGAGGAATGGCTAACGATGGTACCCTTTGGTTTTCCTGTTGTACCTGAAGTGAAGATAACATAGGCTGTGCTGTGGGGAATTAACGAGGATGGGCGCTGCACGAGCGGCGGCATGTCACTGATAAGCTCTTGGCAAATGGTCATAACATTTATGCCAAAGGCTGCTAAGCGTTCAGTATATAGTGGAGTGGAGAGTATGACGGTGGCATCAACATCTTCGAGAATACTGTGAATCCGTGCGTCCGGACTAGAAGGGTCGAGCGGGACAAAGGCAGCACCTGACTTGAGGATGGCGAGTATCGCAACGACAACCAAGGATGACTTCTCCATGCAGAATGGAACAATGCTTCCGACACCGAGGCCAGCTTCAACTAAGAACCCAGCAAGTCTAGTGGATTGGGAGTCTAGCTCCAGATACGTCAAGTTTCGATCCCAAGCGCAAATAGCAATCTTGTCCTGTGGAAGATCCTCGGCCTGAATGGCCTCATGTATCAGTCTTTCGATAGACGGTGTTCTTAGCTGGCTCATCTCCATCAGCGTTCGCCGGTCACGGCGACTCAATAACGATAGATTGACGAGTTCCTGGTCCATCAGCTTGGACGATGAGACTGACTCTAACATCAAGGCGAAATTGTCCATTATTCGTTGCATTTGCGGCTCAGAGACAACATTCTCGTCAAAATGTACCGCAGTCTCTAGAATTCCATCTCCCACGTGACAAGAAAGCATCAGTGAGTAAGAATAAAAATTGGTACCGGCCATCTCGCTCGTCTCCTCGCGCCAGAAGGAGTCTGTGGATTGCCGTTGGCCATAGTTGATAGCCAAGAGGTTCTGCGCTCCACAGGCAAGGGTCGTGTCTTCGTTGATACGCTTGATAAGCGGGATGCCGGCAAATTGGTGACTTCTCACCATTGCAGACTGGGCTTGGACAGAGCCAAGGAGGTCATTGACTTTCTGCGATGGGTTCATTGTGACTCGTGTCGGCACTGTTGTCAACGTTATACCCACCATGTTCTCTATATCGTCAACAGGAGCATCACGGCCTGTCATTGTTTCCCAGAACACGACGTCGTGTGCTCCAGCGTAAGTGGCAACAGTCAACGCCCAAGCTGTGCGGATCCTTGTAGCTAAAGTAATATCAGAAGGTGTCATGCGCGATTGTTCCAAAATATCGGTCTTGTGAATGATTAGACTACTTGCGCTCGGCTGGTAGTCTGGGGTGGGTAGTCGTGGAAAGTGCTGGGTCGAGATCCCAGAAAGGTGAGATTTCCAGAACTTAACATCTTGATCCGGGTTGATCTTTGTAAGGTAGGCAATGAAATCGGAGTATTTTGGGCCACTGAGCTGCAAAGGGCTTGGACTTGTGCTCTCCTGATAACATCTTTTAATCTTATTCAGGATGAGAGGAAGACACCAACCGTCATAAATGGCATGATGTATAGTCCACACAAACGTTGTCCCATTGCATCCATCCTTAACGATGTTGTAGTCTGACAGTCTACCACCATTATGCGACGGGATCTGGCAACGAGTCACTTCCAAATCGGACAGACGGTTAACAAAAGACCATTTGGGAGCGTCTTCAGCAAGCACAACTTGGACAAACCCGGCATCCTCTGTATGAACGATCCTAGTTCGTAGTATGGCTTCAGCTTGTGCAACGGTATCACAAGCCCGCATGAACCGAGTATCGTCAATGTCATCTGGCAAATGGTAGATAAATTGAGCAACATATGCTCCGGGTTCTTTACTCGAGAGAGCCATCATGCCTTCCTGTATCGCTGTGCATGGATAGATGTCTCGTATATTTTCAGCATCAACACGAGCAAAGGTTGCAACCTGTTGTTTGAAAGTTTCGAGTGATTTTATGTTTGATAGTAGAGAAAACGCCTGAACGCTAACAACTGAGGTATGGGACATAGGATGTGCCGACTGGGCCATAGCCAGAAGTGTTGCGTTTTGGAAGACACTCGTGACAGTCAAGGTTATGCTAGATCGTCTCGCAAGAGCCACCAGCTGCATTGCGCAGATCGAGTCACCTCCAAGTCTAAAGAAGTGATCCTCCACTCCAATAGTAGCCACGTTGATACGCAACACATCAGCCCACATGATAGCCAGCTGCTTCTCCATGACACCTTCTGGGGCCCTACCGCTCTTGGAAGCCAGTTTATAACTTGTCGTAAGTGACAGTGGCACTGACTGGCCTAGTAGGCGGAGGCTGCGTCGATCGAGCTTCCCGGACGACGTGAGGGGCATTTTGGAGATTGGAAACCACACAGTAGGAACCATGTAGGCGGGCATGGTAGAGGACAGTAGGACTTCTAGACTTTTGGCCCAAGTTCTGAAAGTGTCTCTCATACCTAAGATCTTGGTCTCATCATCTTTCGCACGGAGTGACGCGTCCGCATCCTCGCACATGAAGCAGGCCAGAAACTTCCTGCCTTCGACTGTGATAAGTTCGACGGCAGACTCTTGACCCTCTCCAAGGTTTTGTTCCACATGATGTTCAATCTCCTCAACCTCAATACGCTGGCCGTTGAGCTTGACTTGGGTGTCCTTCCTCCCATGATACGTAAGTGTGCCATCTGAGTTATAGCAAACCAGGTCACCAGTCTTATAAAGCTTGCGATCGAGATTCTCCTCATCAAACATCATTTGCAAACAACGGGGTGGATCAATGAATGACTCCGCCATCTTCCGCGGTAAATTCAGGTATCCTCGTGAAACGATAGGTCCGTCGATAAGCAGCTCACCAACGCAGCCGACTGGCACCAAAAGATCATGGTTAGTGGCATCCACGACCCAAGTGACACAACCAACACTGCGGCCAATATTGGTTGCTTTGCCCGGCTGAGCGATCTCGCCACTAAATGTTGAGTTGACAGAGCATTCTGATGGCCCGTAGCAACACCTTAAAGAGACAAAGTCGCGCCATAATTCCACACACTTGGCAGTGACTGCTTCACCGCCCAAAGCTAGAGTCTTCAACGTTGGGACATCAACAGGCTTTAGGAAGCAAGCCACAGTCGGGGTGATATCAGCCAAGGTGACCCTGTAGCGATTGATGGTCCCGGCTAAATCATTTAACCTGTCATGGTCTGAAGGAACGCAGACACAGCCTCCAAGCAGGAGTGTGGTAAATATTTCAGCGAGGCTGTTGTCAAAGGTATATGATGCGAATTGTAATACTCTTGACTCCTCATTGTAGCCCAGCTTGGGCCCCGAACATAGGGCGTTGGTAGCAATACCTCTGTGTTCCAGAACCACACCCTTGGGTCTGCCAGTACTACCAGAGGTATAGATGACAAAGCAGGCGTTATGAGGTGAAACTTGGGGAAGAGATACATCTGTCATTGCAGGGATGTTTTGGAGAAGTTGGGCATCGACTGCGACTACGGTATCCGTCATAGTGCTAAGTCTAGGGAGAAGCGAAGGCGATACGAGCGCTATTGATGAGCTTGTATCTTCAATGCGAAGACGGAGTGCAGTGTCGGGGTGCGCCGGATCCAAAGGTACGCAAGCGCCGCCAGCCTTCAAGATGGCTAACATGGCTACAATTGCATAGGACGACTTTTCAAAACAGACGATAACAAGATGTTCTGTTCCGACACCCAAGAGCCTGAGATGGTACGCAAGCCTATTAGAAGCTTCTTCCAGCTGGGCGTAAGTAAAGCTTGTATCCCACGAGACAATCGCTGGAGCTTCAGGGCGAGAAGTCTCCTGCTTCTTGAATAAATCATGGATGCTGCTCTCGATAGCCAATGGAATCTGCTTGTTCCATTGACAAAGCTGTTTGCGGTGCCAGGAGTCAAGGTTGTCGAGCTGATTAAGGGGCAGATCGTGATGATGTAACACATTGCTCAGCGCCTGAGTGAATACACTGGCAACATTGGTAGCTTGTCCATCGGACAAGGTATCTGTCCAGTACATCAGATCGATAGCCATACCTTCCTGCCCTGCCTCAATATTGACAGAAACATTATACTCGTCGGGATCATATGTAGGGCAACACTCCTCAAACATTAGGTCGGGTGGGTTTGGTGGTGCAGGTGGTAGCTTTCTGTACGACAAAGCTGTGTTGAATAGAGCAGTATCGGAGAGTTGCAGAGCGTGCTGAACCTGGGCCAAGGGGATGTGTCGGTGATCGAGACTTTCCAAGTAGTCCTTTTGCACAACATTCATCATATCTCTCAGGGTCGTCGAGCTACTAGCATGAACCCGACAAGAGACCATGTTGATGACAGGTCCCACAACATCAGTAATTCCATCGACCTGCGAGTCGCGAGCTGAGGTGAGGTAACCGAAGCATACCTCCTCTGAAGTGGTATAGATGCGAAGCGTCAGTGCCCAAGCAGCATAGATCGCATTGACAATAGTGACTCCGAGGCTATCGCATAGTATCTGTAATTCCGCGAGCTCGTCAAATTGAACCCTGAAATTCTTGCACTGCCTTGCCTCTCCAACATTACCGTCGTGAAGGACTGGAAAATGACACGGCTCAATACCCGAGAGATAAGATTTCCAGTAGTCAACGCCGGGTTGGATAGTCTTGTGTTCCAGATGTTTAATGTACTCACGGTATAGAGGCCCTTTGTCTGGTTTAAGGCGACCCTCATAAGCTAGGGCAAAGTCTCGAAAGAGGATCGAGATAGAAGTACCATCCATTATGACGTGACTGATGTCCAGTCTACAGAAGACCTTTCCACTCTTCGAGGTGCAGATTTCAAGCCGATGCAAAAGCCGGGAGCTATCCGTCTGATGGAGATTTGGTATGCTCAGAGCAGCGACTGTCTCCTGGTCTGTATCCCTCTGTGTCACAATAGCTTGTGATCCAACTTGTTTGAGTACAACCTGATCAAAAAGAGAATCGGCCAAAGTCACACTCTCCACAAAGATTGTTCGGAGCAAGGGGTGGTATTCGACTATCGTCTTCCAGGCTTCGACAAGTTTCGACACATCCACCGGCAAACCATTTCTGTTCTTGACCTCGTGAAGTGTGAAAGCAGCGTAAGCAGCTCTATCCTTGGTCGTGCTGACTAAAAGTCCTGACTGCATGGGAGAGCAAGGGTAAGCATCTTCCACCAAACTCGTATCCTCGACTCCAGCTTCGGGGAGGTTTTGATTGACTAGCAGATTGAGGCGATCGTATGTAAGAGCAAGGAGTGGAAAGTCGCTCAGCGTAGGCTCAGGGATCATGCTGTCGAGGCATTCAACAAGTTCACAGAGACTCTCCCGACAACGATCTATCCACTGACTTATCAGGGGTGCATGCTTCATATGCCGATTGAAGCCGAAGGAGAATCGGAGACGGCCTTTAATAATAACGGCCGAAACCTCGAAGAGAGATATGCATGTGGTCAGGGTTCCGATATCGGCACCATTGACTGCTCCCTTGACCTCGCCGGCAATCCCACCCGCGGGGGTAAAAAGAGCACCATCACGCTCCAGCTGCTGGTATTGCCCGAGGTAGTTGAAAGTAATCTCGAGTGGCCAATGACGTGAAAAGACAGCCTCGCCCTGTTCTGTCAACCAGCGGCTGGCAAAGTAGGGTCTTCCATTGCCGGGGACTTTGCGTCGTCCATCCTTGACCATCTTGGCCGTTTCTACAAGACTTGAGTGTGTATCAGAACCAGCATACACAGGGTAAATGGTCGTGAACCATCCAACGACGTTAGACAAATCTATTGAATCGTCCCACGACTCTCTGCCATGCCCTTCGGCAAACACAGCTGGGATGGGCCGATCTCTGAAGGTCTGGCCAAAGGAATAGATCATGGCTGCCATGAGGACATCAGGGGTTTCAGTGCGCAGAGCCTGGTGGCAGTTGGATAACAGGAGGGATGTTTCCTGAGATCCAATCTCGAACCCTTCATGAATCATGTCTCCGTAAACGTTGGCTATATCTTCCATTCCCCAGTACGAAGCGTCACCATGAGGAATGTCCTGAATCGGCAGTACCTGCTGGATTGTTTGTGTCTTGGCGTGGTGCAATTGCATGTCACACCAGACCTGAAATGGTAGCGGTTGATGCTGGTCAAGAACAACATCACGTTGTAGTAAGACCTCCTCCAATTCTTGAAGAACAATTCTCCACGAAACAAGGTCGATGACAAGGTGATGGGCTACAAGGAACAAGAGCTGCTCATGTCCTTCCCATTCAATAAGATCAGCAGCAACAAGGGGCCCGCTGATCGCATCAAGGCAGGTCTGGCTTTCGGCAAGAGAGTGGTCAATTGTATCATTGGAGGTAAGATTGAGAGTTCGCAGTCGATACGAAGAATCAACTTCGTTGGTCACTCGCTGCTGCCACGGACCGCCAGGGAGTTGGTTGAACCTGGCGCGAAGCATTGAATGTCTTCGTATGACCACCTCAATTGCCCGACGCATATCCAATTCCGAGATCTTTTGGCTTGTTCGAAGCAAGAAGCTCTGGTTGTAATGGCCACGGTCGTGGTTTGGTCTGGAAAAGTATAATCTTTGAATGGGTGAGAGGCCGAAGGGTTTCCCAACCGTCTCCTCACGGAATGATGGTCTCTGAACTTCTTTCACATGCAGTGCAAGTGCGCTGATTGATTTGCAGCCAATAATGTTGGCGACGGTAAGCCCGAAGTGGCGTTTCCTGCACTCACTCATGACTTGCATCGCTGAGATAGAGTCGCCACCAACACTGAGGAAGGACTGTTGAAGGCTGAGTTGTTCAGGCTTAAGATTCAATACATGAGTCCAGATCCTGTGCAGCTCCATCTCAGTATTATTCCCACTCTTGAAGTCCCCGACGGAGTCTGCTCCTGTCGCAGGGTTAAGCTGTCGATACAGAGCCTCGCTCATATCTTCTACCCAGCTGGCAGTTTGCTTTCGGTCTAGCTTCCCTGATTGGAGGCGAGGAATGAACTCGATAGCGATCCACATAGAAGGGATCATATAGGAGGGAAGCCTGTCAGTGAGCGATCTCTTGGCTTCTGTAACTTTGGCCTCTACAATATCCTGGAGTTGACTATCGATCAATTTGTAAGGTTGGCCATTCTTGATTAGATCCTCGCCAGAGGCACCGCTTAGCTGAACAATGGTCAGGAGACGGCCTTTGCAGAAGCCCTTCTTGGGCAAAACGACCATGCCATGCTTGATATCAGCACTTTTGTTCAGATGGTGTTCAATCTCGCCCAGCTCGATGCGCTGCCCATGGAACTTGATCTGCGCGTCGAGGCGTCCCAAGATATAAAACGTGCCATCATGGTTATATTTGACAAGATCGCCAGTCTTATACATACGCCGTGGTCCTGGACGCTGTAATTGATGCACTGACCACTCGGGGTCAACAATGAAAGCCTCTCGTGTTCTTCCGGGCTCTTGATAGTATTCCCGAGCTAGGGTCTGTCCTTCGATGATCAACTCACCGACAGCCCCTACCGGCATCAATCGATTGTGATCGTAACGATCAACAATCCAACAGTGGATGCCGACCTGGCGACCAATGTTCAAAGGGTTTTTGCCTTTTTTCATGCCGCGATGAACGTGGGAAACGACAGATGTCTCTGCTGGACCATAACAGTTGATGAGGTTGATGTGGGACCATGAGCGGATGATAGCCTCAGTCATTGCCTCGCCGCCAGTAACGAGCGTCTTGAGAGTCGGAACGTTTTCAGGATTGATGAACTTGACGAATGTCGGTGTTAATAACGCCCAGTTTGCTCGGAGTTGAGTTATGGCTTCTTCTATGGCATTGAGTCGAGCTTCTTCGCTTGGTATGCAAACACAACCACCGAGGATCAGGCATGTAAGAATCTCGGTGATGCTCACGTCAAACGTGGACGCCGCAAATTGGAGAGAACGCGTGCTCGTGTCCATCATCATTGCGGGTCCATGAGCAAGAGCGCTCGACATGAGAGCTCCATGCTGTATCAAAGCGCCCTTCGGTTCACCAGTAGTTCCACTTGTGAATATCATGTAAGCGCCATTATTCCAGGAACCACAATCAAATGCGCCACTGTGCTCGGGTAATCTCTCGAACAACTCCTCTTCGACAGGGATCAGCTCAGAGACTATATTCTCCAACATACTCTGATGCTGAGGAGAGCAGAGAATTGTCCTAGCATTTACCCTACGGATGAGAGATTCTAGGCGCAGGATTGGCTGCGATGGATCAAGAGGTACAAATATGCCACCCGCCTTAAGTACTGCCAGCATGGCCACGACAGTCCATTTGGACTTGTCGAAGCAGACTGGAACAAACACCTCTGGCTCAACTCCCGACGCTTGCAAACGGCAAGCGAGTATATCTGACAGAGACGAAAGTTGGGCGTAGGACAAGCTACCATCCCAAGCACAGATAGCCTCGGCACTTGGTCGCATTTCCGCCTTCTCAGATATGGCTTGATGAATGCATCTCTCTACGTGGCTCTGCGGGTTTCCATTCCATGCTAGAATACGCCGCTCGTCATGCTCGCTTAGGCAGTGGAGACTCGAAATGAGAACCTCAGGATGATCAATCATCTCCCCAAATATCTTTTGAAAAGTGTTGTTGATACTTTCCGCTTGTTCATACGTCATGAAGTATGGATCCCATGTCAATACCGTTTCAAAACTGGATGGATCCACCAACATGCGGACCTTACACCATGGTCTAGAGTCTGGGTGAACGCTTCCATTTGTTGAGTCTTTGATGTCTTTCTCGGATGGCAGAGAGCGGATGGAAAGTGAGGTGTTGAAGAGTGTTTCCGCCTTGTTATCTGGTAAGAATACCAGTGCGGATGAGCCACCTGTAAGAATGCTTCGAACGTCTAGATCGGCAGGCATATGCAACTGTACTGCCGGTGTAACGTCACGTGCGCATCCCGAGGTTGCAGTGTTGTGCTCACTCTCAAACCCAAAGCACACGTTGTCCAGCCCAATGAAACATCGGAGTAGGACTGCCCACGCGGCACACAGCACACTGCATGTCTGTGACAGATCTTGTTGATCAACGTTTCTTAATCGGCTGTGGAAGCGCAGGTGCTTGGACGTGTTCTCTTCATCCAGATCGAATGCAGGTAAGAAGCTTGGCTCCAAATCCGGCATGGATTGCCCAGAAACTTCGGCACAGCCACAAGCAGGGTTACTCATAGTTTGAGAAGATTTATTTGAAAAGTATGAGTAGCGTTTTGCAAATACAATGGGAAAAATAGATTTGTTGAGGAATTTCACTTGTATAACGCTAATCTCTGTGTTGTCGACTTAGGGGAACGATAGATCAATGGTGGAATATGGACAGGGCCACTAGGGCATATAATAGACTAGACACAACCTTGTTACAAACCAAGATTCCGATGAAACTCAACCCCTGAGCAAAACATCCGGAGAACGACGGGCCCAGCCACTCCGAAAGAGAAGGCTAGACGTCAGCTGAAAACTATCATGCATCGTGTGTTGTGACGCAGGTGGTCGCACTGGCTCAATGGGAATATGTTGGCTTAGGGCGTAGTACAGGGATTCAGAAGTATCTATGGTAACATATCGTTTTCTCCACTCGTTGATCGTCCGGCCCGGGAAACACTCCCCGGTATTGGTTTGTGGCAAGGGCTGTTACTTGGAGGGTGTCATGGGCCACTGAGCATAGTTCTCGGAGGATTGCTCTAGTAAGCATAACAGACTTGCCGGTATCATTGGTATGAAAGCCGGCGAATGTTAGCGAATGGGATCGTACCCAGGGGCTTGTGATTTCCCGGTCGTGGGTGTATGATAGATGGAGCCCGGAAACTACACGAGAAACATGCAAGCCAAGTCGTCATGACACAATACATAGGTAGCAATTTCAGTCTCGGGTAAATGGTTTCTAGAGGCTGTATTAGACCCATGCTGGCAAATATCACACTGAAAAGGCATTAACCTATAAGATGGTATCACAATGACCTCTGGACTCTGCATCGTCAGATGTGGAGTTGAAGTGATCTAGGCCTACTTCAAAGTAAGAACACGACATATTAGGATGTAATCGACCCAGTCTTTGACCGAGGTCGGCCGGTGAACTTCGAAAACGGCTCTGCATAACCGCCCGACTGAAGATCCTACTAGTCTTGAGTCGATGTTCAAAGTGACTCGATGACTCGTGCAGCTTTCTTTCGCCCTAGATCTGCAGCTCAGCTTGTCTTGCAAAACAGACGCGCGCGTCGAAAAGCCTAGATCGGGAAGTCGATGAGAAATGTTAAAATTGCTAACTCGGATAAGTTTGCACTAGTCATCGCCTCACTTACACAACGGTCCACAAAACTGTCATGCCCTACAAAGTTAGACAGATGTGGCAATAGTCTATACGCCATGCGAGGTTGGCAGGCCTCACTAAGCCAGGCACAAATGTAATTTCATGGATAGCACGGATAACAGTATTCAACTAGCTTAGAATATGCTCATCTCGTGACATAGTTGCAAATACAAAAATGAAACAGTGCCTTATAGAAATAGGTCGCGCAGGGTTTGCGCGATGTTCCACAGCTAAGAAACAATACAGCGTTATAGGAAAAGACGTTACGATGATCTGACATCCGCAGTGGAATACGCTACCTTATTTCTACTTTATTGGGGTCCGAAACGCCTCATCCTACCACCATGCAGAAAACGTTACATGGTGTATGCGGAAGCAAGGCATCCGGGCCTCGGAACTCATGGATTTGAGGTTCCGTAGCTAAATGTGCATATACGAGTGAAAGTTTGCCATAAAGCTTGGAACGAGCATCGGCCAGGCAAGGGTGTAACACATTCTCATTTGACTGTAGGAATAACTGCCATGTCCAAGGCTTTCAGTCCGGATAAAAAAACTTTCAGGTCCATCTTTTGTGCTTGGCAAGCCACCAGGCGTTACTCAGGCCCAGATAGGACCGGGATCCTTGCCGCTCAGCCGCACGCACACCATGGCTGATCACCACGCTAGAACGTAACGCAGGCTGCTTAGTGGCTCAACTTTTGTACTGATGATCTTCTTATGGAGATCGACTTGTCATTAATTGGCACTAGATTTGGGCGCACCCCCTCCGGACCGGCTCCGCTAACGTCCCGTTCCGTGCCGTACCCGCGTGCATACGTAACGGTCAGGCTGAATCAGATCATGGCTTCGCTCGAAACACCACAACGCGTTAGTAGTGACAGACAGGGGCTGGGCCTCGGGTGGCTCGCACGGATTTCTATTAGTCATTTCGATATTTCTTTCCTCTTTTCTCTTTCTAGGCTCTTTCTACTTTTAGGTCATGAGCGAGATCCGATCTGTAGGGTAACTGACTGACCTGTTTACTCGCCACGTCAGTTCTCCATCGCAGTTGGAATCTCTACTTATCAGACACGACACAAAGTAGTACTGTCAATTATTGCCAGACATCATGTCGTTATCAACTTGCGACAACTCCTTCGGACCGTATGCCGGCGACTGTAGAGGAGGATTCGATTTCACATTGTTATTCGAAGAATCCATTCTTGTTGTGCCAATTACTGTGCTGCTTCTCATTGCCGCTCCATGTCGAGTGGTGTATCTTTTGCGAAAAAACAAAGTCAAGGTGGAAACAAGCAATTGGTTATATTGCAAAATTGCAAGTCTATAAACCCGGACTCTGATTCGATATTCAGTCTAACAATTTCAAGATTTTGTGCCTGCTTCTGATCGGGTCTCAGATCGGCTTTCTCGTCTTCTGGACTCACCCGTCGACGATTGTAACCAAAGCCTCCCTACCAGCTGCAGCTCTGTCCTTTGTCGCATCAATTAGTATACTAGGACTATCCTACCTGGAACATGTTTACTCTTATCGGCCCTCAACAGTGCTCAACCTTTTCTTATTATTTTCAGCGCTCTTTGATGCTGTTAGGACGCGGACACTCTGGTTGCAGGGGTATAATCGGTCTGCAGCTGTTACAGCTCTCGTCGCGACGGTATTGAAGATTGCCATGCTGTTTGTTGAGGCAATTGAAAAGCGTACTTTCTTGCGCCCTCAGTACCGCGAGATGCCCCCGGAAGTCACCAGTGGCATATTCTCTAAATGGTTCTTTTCCTGGCTAACTTCGTTATTTCGTGCTGGTTACTACCAACAATTGGAAATCGACTCTCTGTTCTCGCTTGAAAAGCATTTCAAATCCTCACATCTTCAAACACGATTACAGAGTGCATGGGATAAATGTTTGTTCCCACACCCTTCTTACGAGCAAGATTTTGTTTGTTACAGATTGCTAACCATATCACCAGCATCGAAAAATGGAAACCATGCTCTGCTATTAACTACAGTCAAAACATTGAAAGGGCCAATTCTTTCTATTATATTCCCGCGATTATGTTTCATTGGATTTACCTACTGCCAGCCGTTCCTTATCTCAACGACACTGGATTGGGCAGGAAGAGATAGCAGCTCTGACGACCTGGACCAAGGCTACGGTCTTCTAGGCGCATGGTTCATTGTCTTTGTCGGCATGGGCGTATGTTATCCACTTCATGCCAACTGACCGAATATCTCGCTGACATAAAGAACCACAGGTATCCAGTGGCCAGTACCAGCACCTAACGATTCGTGCCATTACCATGGTCCGCGCCCAGCTTGTTTCAATGCTATACAATAAGGCCACCGAGATTAGCATAACAGCTGCTAACCCTACCGCAGCTCTGACGCTGATGAGTGCCGACATTGAAAGGATTGACACAGGATGGCGGACTGCTCATGATGTATGGGCCAACTTATTGGAGATTGTCATTGCCGTCTACCTGCTTGGACGTCAGCTGGGTATCAGCTGCTTGATCCCTGTTGGTGCAGCGATCCGTAAGTCCAGAATGTTGCCCCTGCTTGTACAAGGCGAAAATACTGATGTGGTACCAACCAAGTCTCGATCATTGGATCTGTTATTGCTGTTAGCTTTGTTATGGCCCGTCAGGCCGCATGGCTTGAAGCAATAGAAAAAAGAATAACTGTCACATCGCAGATGCTAGGGAGTATGAAGGGTGTCAAGATGTGTGGTTTGAGCAAGGTGCTCGGCACTCGCATTCAAGCAGTTCGCAACGAGGAATTGCGTATCTCTGGCAGCTTTCGTAGGTTGTTGATATGGAACATGGTCCTTGGTGAGAGTCTGGTAATTACTCAAACATTTACCCCGCTAACTGTGGTTTTCAGCATATCTCGCTCCCATCTTTGCCCCTATCTTCACATTCACGACATACAGCCTTCTCGCCCGGTCTCAAGAGGGGGGCGGCAATTTGGACACAAATCGAATGTTCACATCTCTATCACTATTTGCACTTCTGCAAGAACCCTTGGCCTCGTTCGTCACTTCGTTGTCTTCACTTATGGGGTCCATCGGTAGCTTTGCACGTATTCAATCATTCCTTGCTACCGACGCTCGGATGGATAGTAGGGTCATCCATGGCAAGGACGTGATCGATGGCCCTCTCAGCTCAAAGTCTCAAGGTACCGATAATGAGAAAGGCACCTCATTGTCTGAGGAGGAGCCGAAGCTTCTTCAGGATGGGCTGCCACAACTTTCACCCCATCTCAATGCCGTGATTATCAACTCCGGTACTTTTGGCTATGGTGAAAGCGCTACGCCGGTCCTGAGCGACATCGACGTTGAGATTCCCGCGAGAAAGTTTACGATAGTCGTTGGACCAGTTGGCAGTGGCAAGTCGACTCTCCTCAAAGCCTTCCTTGGGGAAGTGCATGTCATGGCCGGGTCAGTACAAGTATCGGAGTCCGAGATTGCCTACTGTGACCAAACCCCTTGGCACATGAATGGTACTGTTCGAGATAGCATCATATCATTCTCACATCCAGACGAGCGATGGTACCAACAAGTGCTTGACGCCTGCGCTCTGAAACAGGACCTTGACCAACTTCCCCAGGGAGACCTCAGCACGATAGGAAGCAAGGGCATCGTGCTGAGTGGTGGGCAGAGCCAGCGGGTCAGTTTAGCTAGGGCCGTGTATGCACAAAAGAAAGTCATCATACTGGATGATGTCTTTAGTGGATTAGATGCTCACACTGAAAATGCTATCTTCCATAATCTTCTCGGTAGGAACGGTATCCTCCGACAGCTCCACAAGACGGTAATAATCGCCTCTTCTCAAGGTATGTGTTTCAAGTCATGGTCTTAATCTAAACTGAGGCTAAATTCGATACAGCCAAACGGGTTCCCTACGCAGATCACATCATCAGCCTCAACGAATCGGGTACAGGTTGTCACCAGGGAAACTTCGAATCACTGAACAGTTCCAATAGCTACGTTTCTAGTATGGGAGCTTTAGTGCCAGACTGGGAGTATGATCCCGGGTCTAACAAAGACTCACCTGACTCAGCTACCGATGCTACAATGGCCTCCAGGGCCGCCGTTCTTGACGATATCGGAGGTGATGCTGACCGCCGTACTGGCGACATGGCAATCTACCTGTACTATATACGTGCCATCGGCTGGATCCCAACTCTGATCTTTGTCTTGGCGATCTGCGTTTTTATCTTTTGCCAATCATTCCCCAACATTTGGCTTAGCTGGTGGGCGGCGGCCAACTCCAAAGATCCATTTGCCAAATTAGGCTACTACCTGGGCATATACGCGATGTTTGGCGTATTGGCTATCTTGTTCTTGGTATTAAGCACATGGCAGATGATCGTGACCATGGTGCCTCTCTCGGGTAACAACTTCCATCAGAGTCTACTCACCACGGTGCTCAATGCGCCCATGTCGTTCTTTGCAACCACTGATACCGGCATCACAATCAATCGTTTCAGTCAGGATCTCCAACTGATTGACATGGATTTACCACTCTCAGCACTTAACACCTTTGCTACATTTGTGTTGTGTATTGCTGAGATGATTTTGATCGCTGTAGGCTCCTACTACACAGCAATCGCCTTTCCGTTTTTGTTCGCTGCCCTCTGGGTTGTCCAGCATACCTATTTACGGACATCCCGTCAGCTCCGGTTCATGGATCTCGAGGCAAAGAGTCCGCTTTATGCTCTTTTCACTGAATCTGTCGCTGGCCTGGCCAGTCTGCGCGCTTTTGGTTGGCGAGACGCCCTTGAAAGCAAACTCCATGAACTGCTAGACCGATCGCAGAGGCCCTACTACCTCCTCTACGCTGTTCAGCTTTGGCTGACACTTGTCCTGGATATGCTTGTGACTGTAATCGCTGTGCTTGTAGTAGTCATTGTTATCAAGCTGAGAGGTGTCCTGCCTGCAGGCTTGATCGGTGTCGCCCTTGTCAACATCATACAGTTCAGTCAGCATCTCAAGCTGTTGCTGACGTTCTGGACAAATCTGGAGACTCACATAGGCGCCATTTCTCGCATCAAATCCTTCACCACTACCACCGCCTCCGAACATGAGCCGCAAGAACATGAACAGCTGCCTCCCGCGTGGCCATCGAAGGGAAAGATTGTGTTTGACAACGTCTCCGCGGGATACAGGTGTGTAAATGATTTGTCCACAGCCTGTAGACTATCACTGACTACTCTTACAGAGAATCGCAGCATGTGTTGAAGGACATTTCCTTATCGATCATGGCGGGACAAAAGATTGGTATCTGTGGACGTACGGGAAGGTGAATGATGCTACATCTGTTTGGCTACTTTGTATTACTTGACTAACGTATCTAATCTCGCAGTGGTAAGAGCTCCATGGTCTCTTGTTTGTTTAGGATGATAGACCTACACGGTGGTCGCATCACCGTAGACGATGTTGACATTACCACGCTCCCTCGTGAGGAAGTTCGCACTCGTCTTACCGGTGTACCCCAAGATGCATTCCTCATTGATGGAAGCAGCGTACGTCTGAACGCTGATCCGTCCGAGGGACTATCAGATGCTACAATTAAGGATGCGATGGGTGCTGTCGAACTTTGGGATATCATAACCAAGGCCGGCGGGCTTGATGTACACATTGAGGATCTGCACCTCTCCCATGGCCAGAAGCAGTTGTTTTGCATTGCGCGGGCTATCTTACGTCCATCACCCATTGTAGTTCTCGACGAGGCTACTAGCAGGTATACTCGCTCCCATTCGATCTATTTTACCAAGATTAACATTGATAATAGTGTTGACTCATATGTGGACGAGCTCGTCCAACGTGTCATACACGAGCGTTTCGAGCATCGCACCGTAATTGCTATCGTTCACAAGCTTCAGTCTGCTTTAGAAGACTTTGACATGGTCGCCGTTTTGAACGCGGGCGAACTACAGGAGTTTGGGTCTCCTCGAGAGCTTCTGGAAAAAGGCCCCGAAGTGTCAGCATTCGCTGCCTTGTACGAAAGTTTGGCAGCGAAAGAAGGGCCAGCAAGAGATGGGACTACTGAGTGAAGATAAGTAGAT
Organism: Fusarium heterosporum; assembly: GCA_013396295.1. NCBI lineage: Eukaryota > Fungi > Ascomycota > Sordariomycetes > Hypocreales > Nectriaceae > Fusarium > Fusarium heterosporum. The sequence continues at coordinate 55,802 of JAAGWQ010000232.1, forward strand.
GGAGTGGTGGTACACACAGAATAGAATACACGGAGGTTCAGATGTGATATAAGTCCACTGAACCTGGAAGGTCTACGTAATCGGGTTCTTCAAAATTGCAACTTCACTTCGCCATCAGGGCGTAACAACAAGTCAACTAGAGTTTCTGCAGGTCGTTCAACGATGATAGCTCAGCAGTGAAGGAACCCATCATCTTCGGTTCCATTCGAGGAGACAAAACTGACTGGGGGCCGATCATCAATTGATAGAATGACTTCTTTTATCCAATCAGACCCGTAGCAGGACTCTCGGCAGATTGTCATTCGAACTGCTGGATACATTGGTGGGTATGAAAGTAAAGTTGTAGGCATCATGTTAGCAGTAATTTAAAAACTTGCTCTGTTCTGTGTCGCGCGAAGTTGGATATTGCCGTCACATCTCACATTACCAACAACAATTGTTCCAATGCTGCAAGGATACAGCAGGCATCTAACGGGATCTCCGCTACAGTTCATTATTCATATTATTACGCAAGTTTAGTGTGACAAGGAGTTCGTACCCTGCCCCGGCTGATCCCCCCCTCCCCTGTCACTGCATTAGGGCCATGCGCGAACCTTCCAAGTCCCTGTGTAACGACTGGGGCCTCACTCTGATAGATGATGCTGTGGCAGGTTACGAGGCTGGCTGACGTGTCACATCACTTCCTGCTCGACCCAGAATCTCGCCTTGCGCGTCATCATATTGTGCCGCGCTTCCGTGTTGACCCGGAGGATGAATGACCGGTCAGCCGTTCAATGACGGACCAAAGCGGAGTAGGGCCTTGATGTGTTTACTTAAGATGGCCCGTATCATCATTTCCAGGCTGGTCCTTCTGCCAAAGCCATCAAGTGCAGCCAGCCATGCGTCGTATTGTTTACCTTGGTGTCACACTGCTCGCTGCTACGAGCGGGACCAGCGCTGGTCCAGCAACGCGACCTCATTCCTTGAAGCGCTATCCAGCTCGCGACGCCTCGATTTCAGGATGTAGTTCAGTCAAAGAACATAACATCGTCGCAAAATATGAGAACATCTTCCAAAGTCTCACAGATAAAGAATACGCCGACGTCACTGCGTACCTTCATCAGCAGAAAGACCTTAATCTGACTTCTGTAGCCAACTCAACCTCGTGAGTCTTCTCTTTCTCACCATTTACCTACCATATGCTGTTCCCTAAATCAACCTTTCTGTGTATCTCCTTGCACCCTAATTAACATTTGCAAGTTGGGACAACGTCATCGTGACTCTGGACCTACTGCAGCCGAACAAAACTGATGCATTATCATATCTTGATGGACATGCCGCAGCTCCGGCTCGGTATGCTCGAGCAACCCTGCAGTTTAACTCCCAGCTACAGCCCTATATACAGGAGTATATGGTCGGGCCGTTACCCCTCCGGAACAGAACTGCCCAGCATAGTGAGCTCAATTACATCTTCTCATCGGGTCGCGGTCGTACAAATGTGTATAACGCCGACACTAAGGCTATCGCTCTATTCAACCTAGAGGTTGGGAAGGAAGTTCGACATATCACTAAGCGCCTTCTCAATGGTGTTAGTATCTGCCACCTATTTGTCTCACGAAGGTGTGAGCTAATAGCCATTACAGACTGCCACCGGTGCTGATGACGACAACTTGCTAATCGCAGGCAACGATCCCCTGATCCATAGCGGCGGCAGGGTCTACCAATGGAACGAGTTCTATTCTGCTCATACCGGCCTCTTTTTCTCAGAGACCATATTACCTACCAGTTTGCAATTCAAGGTGGACATCACTGGCAGAGATCCCACAAAGTGGAAGGTAATTGGCTGGTATTATAATGGTCAGTTTTGGCCGACAACAGCTGCATTTATCAAAGGTGTCGAAACCTTGAAGCGACCACCAGGGCCAAACGTTGACGGACTGTGGACCTCCACCCAGCAGCAAGGAGACAACCTTCCACGCGATGATCTCCATCCTCCTATTACAGTTCAGCCTGATGGTCCAAGGTTCGGACTGGATAGAAAGCAGAATTATGTTGAATGGAGTATGTGTAACTGCAATCCCTGCTTGACACATAAGTTGCTAACTGTACTTTGCAGTGGACTTCAGCTTCTACATCTCCAATCACAAGGAGACAGGCTTACAACTTCATGATATCAGATACAGGGGCGAACGCCTGATCTACGAATTTGGTCTCCAGGAAGCACTTGCGCATTACGCTTCACAAGATCCTCTCCATGCGTCATCGGCCTATCTCGACTCTTCGTATGGTATTGGCACAAGTCAGTGGAACCTGGTCGACGGCTTTGACTGTCCGTCCCATGCTACTTATCTTAACACTACCTTCTACATAAGTGAGACTACTCATGTGCATCCGAATAGTCTCTGTCTCTTTGAATACGACGCTGGCTATCCTATCCAGCGTCATTTGACAGCGAATCATGTGTCTGCAACGAAAAATATCGTCTTCACTGTTCGCAGTGTCTCAACTGTCGGGAATTACGATTATCTGTTTGAGTATTCTTTCCACTACGATGGTTCGATAGTCGTCACGGTTCGGGCTTCGGGATATATCCAAGGAGCCTTCTGGTCCGGAGATGGTGACTACGGATTCCATATCCATGACAATCTTTCGGGGTCAATGCACGATCATGTCCTCAACTTCAAACTCGACCTGGATATCAAGGGCAGAAACAACAGTCTCCTGAAAACGGAATTTGTGCCAACTTCAGAAGTGTAAGTCTATACCCAGTCCCGAGACCGGTCGCTGACTTTCACAAGGTATCCATGGTCTGATGGCCAAACCATCAACACGATGAAGGTCAATCGTTCTTACGTAACCAGCGAAGACGACGGCAAAATCACTTGGGCCAAAAACGGAGCTGCTTCATATGCTGTAGTTAACAAGGACAAGCTCAATAAGTTTGGAGAGGCACCCGGCTATCACATTTTTCCAAGTTAGTCAGTCAACCGTACATATGCTGAAATTACTGACCAAGCAAACAGAGAGTGGCAGTACTGCCTACTTGACTGTGCAGTCATCCTCTGCACTCGGACAGTCCGCCAACTGGGCTAATCACAATCTCTACGCCCTTCAGCATCATGACACCGAGCCCAAGAGCGCGTACGCTTTCAACAGTTACAATCCACATCATCCAGCTGTTAACTTCGACAACTTTTTCAACGGAGAGAGTTTAAATCAAGAGGATATTGTTCTGTAAGAATCTTGCAAGACATAGTTTGTGAAGTGGACCTCCTCCGATGCTAATATTATGCAAGGTACTTCAATCTAGGCATGCACCACCTTCCTAACACCGCCGACCTACCCAACACCGTGACCACAACAGCTATGTCCTCGATGGCCATTGCACCGCAGAACTACTTCGCCGCTGACATATCACGAAGAACCACTCACCAAGTCCAACTATCCTACGACGAGCATTCGATAGTCACTGATGTTGACACGTTCGGCACGAAACAGCCAACCTGTGCTTTTGATCTGAGAAAGTCTGCGCCAGATTTAAGCAAGTTTGTTGGAGAGATCCAGATCCCTAAGTTTCCATGGAATCCGAGTGGTAGCCTGCAGACAAATCCCGGTGGCTAAGGCCTAGAAATCACACAGAGGACAGACCTCAGCATGGGCTGGTTGATGAGATCCGGATGTTTAGCAATTTTCCACTATTGCTGTACCCACCATTAACAATGATATGTACCATACCTCGATATGGGCCTAGTTCTATGTGTCTATAGTCAAAATAGTGTACAATACCATAAATAGAGCTTGGTCCTGAAAAGTCTAAAATATAGTGGTTTCTCTCTTGTGGCATCTCCTCCTATTGATATCTGTAACTAAAGGCAAATCATGATCATCATCATCATCATCATCATCATAATTGAGCCATAAAAGAAGTGCTTAGCGGTAAAAGAGTATATAAGGGCGTTTGAAAGCTACGTAATGTTCTTGTAGTAGTTTGAACCGTCAGAGAATATCGAGCCGGCCATGGTAGAGCCAAGATTTAATTTACTGACGGCTTAAAAATTGACTTATGACTCGCCCCGCAAGTGTATTGCAGAAGCCTTTCCATGGCCACCTCTTCACAGGCTACATATGATCTCAGTGACCGCCCCATCAAAAGAGTCACTGATGGCGATTTCAGCTACAGCGACGAGACTGTTGGCCATTGTGGAAGCATCTGTTAACTAGATGGTGCTTTCACCAATTGTGGGACCTGGTCCCAGTTGAAGACGTTGCAGCTTTAGGTCAGGAGGGTGTTGCTCCTAGTAGCAAAGCCTATCTCGTATAGAGACGGCCTATAATGGGTCCAACTATTCGAGGCTATCCTAAGAGAAATTTCAAAGGCTTTGGGATCATCAGGAGAAATAATACTTAGGATAAGGTGCTTCACAAGAGTCCATTGCCATCTTTTTTGGTGGTCGAGTACTATGTTAAATCAGGCACTGACGCTGCGCACTGGATGTAAAGGCCACTAGAAGAAAGTTGGGAATACTATTATATGACTTGAGTTCAGATATGCGATTTAAAAATGCAATATACACGATATTTAAGTACTAGGTAATACCTGGCATGAATTAAAGGGCAGAATAATTGATATTCGCACCGGGATACTTTTTCTTTATCCCTTTCGAGAAACTCTCCCCACCAGCGGTAAGATCCTTTAATGCGGGACATGACAAATCCAAGAGAGCAGAACCAAGAGTGTCCGTAATGATTCGGAGGGGAGTCAATGCGATAGAGAATATAGTGGAGAGAGAGCTAGGACTAGCTGTCTTAACCACCTCAAAAACGAAGCACAGGAGATTGTTACCCTTAAGTAGCTTAGATAGATTCAACACTCCGCCAGTGACATCACTGACGTCGACACCGGCATAGCTGTTGACTTCTCCTATATTACCACCGATACTAGTGTTGTCAGTAGATGTCTTGTACAAAGCCTTTAGTAAACATACCTCCCAAGCTCTGGGTATTTAGTGATCAAAGCGATGACGTCCAAATTCAAGTCAACCAAACCGTAGTCCACAGGTCTACGGTACCAGTTTGTCGGAATCCTCTCCCATCCTCGCTTGTAAGTTAACTTTTTGCCTTCCTCCTGTACTGCAAAGAAGCTTCTCAATGTCGCACGGTCTATATGTAATTAGCGTCTAAGCCTTCCCTGTAATAGCCGCAAACTAACCCATGATATCTTCTACGCTTCCCTTTGTATGGTTAGAGAGCATGCGGCAAGCAAAGAAGTACCCAGCGTTGCGAGCAATCATACCAGTGAACGGTCCATAGTAGAAGTTGGGGTTAGTATTAATGGTCTCGTGGAAGCGGATCTTGGCTCGTTCGGCGAACGTGTCAAAGTCATAGGTGCCTTGCTCGGATGCCATGTCATAAAAAGACTGAAACTGCCCCAGAACCATGGTGGAGGCATCTCCAGTGGTGTAAAGGTCAGCTCTAGTGTTGGATGAGTCGCCCTCGATGATGTTGTGTGAGCCATTGAGGCCTCTTGGCTTCCCCAATAGCCCCACAAGATTACCCAAGATATTATTCGATCCGCTCGTAGTGCTTCCGATCGAGAACCCAGGATTAAGCGACAGAGGATTACCGACGAAGACAGTGCCCATAGTTGCGAGGATCGTAGCGAGGTCTATACCCATTCCATACACTTTGTTGATAGCGCTCACTGTTTCGACCAAGCTTGTTACCCCCTTCCGACTGATGTATCCATGATTCGCCAACGCGTTGAGACCTGGGCAAGGCCCTCGTTGGTCGCCTTTGTCGAAGTTCGGGGGTATAAACTCATGTTCGCCGTTGACGTCAATAGGCTCCTTCGTTGCATCGAATAACAGCCTCTTCTCGTTGTTTGAGCGAGCTGCTTCATTGACTTTGCTCGAGAGCTTAGAAGCCGCGATATGTCCAACGGCACCATGAAGATGAGAGGGAAACCCGTGAATGTCCTTGGCTGTGTAAAGTACAACAGAGAGAACGTAATGCCACTTCATCTTTTGCAGCTGACAAAAGAGTGTGTGACCGTGGTTGAAGAAGAAGATGGTTTAAAGACTGGCTGGTTAGAGGATGAGAAAAAGGAATGTTCTGTCTGGCTATCTTGTTTGCGCTTGCTCAGTAGGGGTCCACTGGCTCCTGAACATGAAGATTGGGATCTCCTTAACTGCAAGAGTCCAATCTAACTAAGTACGTAATGCCAGTCATGGTCTGGTCGGCATTTCTGAATGTCATAGACTGAACTAGTTACCTTGAGAACCGTTGATCCACTTGCCTACCGGGTACCTTTGGCTTGAAACCCTACGTGGCTTTACAGCCCTGCTAGACCCAACGACTACTCTTGCTAGTTCCGACCAGAGTTTGCCCATGTAACGTCGGGGACTCGGGGTCCTAATATGGCTCGTTAGAATAATGCATACTGCCGCACGTTGATCAACTAAAAATACCAAAAGCATGACATGAAGAAGCTTTATGTGATACAAAAAGTGATTTTACAACTATTGCTATGGCTTTGATTCACTTCCAGATAAGAGTTTCTCAAAAAGGCCTTGTGGCACAACTCTGTGTTCGAGGGGCCATCCCGAATAAATATTGCATGACCATGGTGGGCAGTGGGGTCATCCCTGAACCGAGTCAGCACTTTCCTTTGCGGTTAGGCTGCGCCCTGCCAACGCCCGCTAGCATTGTCGCTCTAGATCCGTTTCACTGGGCGAAATTGCCAAACGATCGTCACAAAACTCTGTTATGGACCCCCAGAGCGAACCTGTTATCTACTATGTAAAGCTAGACTGATCTGTGCAGGACTTGGCATGGTTTGCAGATCAATTTGATTTATCTTCTGCCCGACGCCGTGGTCCTGGGCGGGTATCCGGCTGTTGAGCAGATCAGAACATATCAAGCACTTTGCTCCAGCAGATCGGGGGTGTCTGATTCCTTTTTATTTTCTTCTTCATTGATTCTCTGTGCCTTCATACAAACGGCGTCATGAGATTCCATGCCTCTGCGGCGCTGCTTTTGGCTGTTTTTCAGCTCGGCGCCTGGGCTGCAACAGCTCCATCGGAGCCTCCCTTGTGTGGTGTACGCGCTCCCTGTTTACTCAAGCGATGGTGCTTTGTACCGTCTACTGACAACTGCTCAGGTAAAATGCATTCAGCAGGAAGCCATGAAATCGTCTTGCGGTCTTAACGTAACCTGCATCTGCACAAACGTCGAATTGAATGAGAAAATATCGCTCTGTGTTACTGCAAATTGTTCCGTGCGAGACGGCCTCTGTATGTCCCAGCACCACTACTCCGAACGAAAACTGACAAGAGTTGCAGTGGTTCAAAGTTATTCCAAGAATACTTGTGGTGCACCCTCTCGTGATCGTACTACCCTTGTACTGGTCATTGGCGTCGTATTCCTATCTTTAGGCCTCTTGGGCTTTTGTCTCAGAGTCCTGGCTAGAGTAGTTGTCGGAACGCAAACATGGGGAGCTGACGACTGGGTCATGCTACTCGCTGTGGTAAGTGCACCGTGCTACCGTTCTAAGATCATAACTCACTTACTGTAAACAGGCGATGATGTTACCTCTCAACGGGCTATCTGTTAAGAGTAAGTCAGTTCCAGCCATTTGTGTCCTCGTTATCTTACCAACTATATAGTCTCTCGGGTTGGACTCGGCAAAGATATATGGAACGTTGAGCCTGATGCTATTACTGACTTTCTCTACGTGAGTTGGCCTTGCTCTGATCTGCCCAGAAAGCTAATAATGAAATCCAGTTGTTTTACTGGGATTCTTTGCTGTATCTTGGGGTACTACCTATTACTAAGATATCTATTCTTCTCTTCTACCTCAAGGTATTCCCAGGTCAAAAGATTCGGATGGCCTGCTGGATTTTCATTGGCCTCAACGTTGCCTACTTTATTGCCTTTGAGCTCGTCTCCATATTCCAGTGTACCCCAATCGAAGGTGCTTGGAGGGCATGGGACAAAGAATTCTCTGCAAAATGTAACGACATCAACATGCAAGGTTGGATGGCCGCAATTATTAACATCTTCCTTGACGTGGGCACCCTGGTTATACCACTCAAGGAGCTTTACAGGCTATCACTATCTACCAAGAAGAAGATCCAACTAATGATGATGTTCAGCATTGGAATTTTGTGAGTCTTTATCTACCAGTATACGCCAGCCTTTCTGACAAGCCTGCAGTGTCACGGTCGTTAGTGCTGTTCGTCTTCGATCTCTCGCAAGCTATGCTACTACGGACAACGTAACTCGTAAGTAATCTCACGTTCCACCAACGCAACAAGTTCCTGCTCCTAACATTCTTGTAGAGGATTATGTTGAGATCGGCTATTGGAGCACGATAGAAGTTCCTGTAGGCATTATATGTGCCTGCATGCCTTCCATTCGCTCACTGTTCGGCGCGATCTTCCCCCGGGTGTTTGGAACGACAAACAAGAGCAAGGATGCCTATGCCAACATCTCGCACAACTCTGTGCCTTTATCGAGGTCTCACAAGCATGACTTCAAGGGTCTACCAACCTTGAACAGCCGGATGGAGACGGACCTTTCTGCGCTCCATCGCGACGGTTCATCAGTAATGGAGCTAACTGACGTAGGCGGGGATGATCATGAAGAGCGGAAATGGACGGCAAGGAAGCCCACGGTTCCATCAGAGCCAGTGTGAACAAGTCAATTGGAGATCTTCCTCTCATATGTGTTTAGTTTCAAATCTAGCTGTCACTACAGTAATGCCGCATCATTCTGCCCCCCTCTGGCTAACATTGAGTACACTGTCAATATCTGTGCTGAATCATGCATGACACAATTTCCTCAGTCCCAACAGCCCCGCAATTGAGAAACTCTAATTTTGAGCTTGCCTTGGTCTGCCCTTGCAGTGACAGGGATGCGTTCCCTTAATTAACGAAATTCATACTAGGAATACCCAGAAAACGTGGTTGGGGGCAGCGGGGGGATTTAGCCGGTGAAGTATGGTGGGTATTGAACTTTATCTACTAATGCAGTTCACCAGGCAGGGAAATAATGTGCTTGACAGCTCGAGTAGCTAGGAAATGACAACATGACACTGTTCCACACTCAATCGCGTCGATCTTCCAGCTGATCGCCAGTCATATGTCTTGTCCCACGCGCGATAGCCGTCCAGATACAGAGTATACAGCGCACTGGTCACTGTATTACTGTTAGCTCAATTATAAGCCCAGGCTTTATGGATTTAATTAGTATCCGTACTAAGATGCCTGACCATGTAGGGACCCGTCGCTCTCGGACGCTGGGGTGGTCTACCCGAGTTGTATTGCGTACCAGGTTAGCATCGACCCAAGGCCATCAGCCTTGTAGCCCTGCAACCCTGCTGGCTCTAGCCCCGCACCTAACTAACTTCCAAGTTCCATGGCTCTTACGAGTCAAGACTGTAAACCACGGGGGTGGAGGATAGGAAACAGGTACAACGTAACAACCGGCGGCAGGCTGACTGGGTCAACGCTAATTCAGGGGCTACAAAGTCCCCGTTTCTATTGTGACCTACCCAAAGACCTCTCACTCGAAGGCGAAAAGGGTACTGCCGATCTGTAACACAATCGTGTGAATACCTTGCCGGTATTTTGTTTCTGTCGATTTCAATCTATCCAGTGTTCATCTGCTACCCCTGATGCTGGGCACATTTTTATTCTGTTTTGGCCTCTTACCAGGTGGCATCTAAAGTTAGTTCCAGCACCCAACCCTACAAATTGGGTTATACCGTCGCCTTGGAGTTGTCGCGAACCCTTCCGTGTCCTACTTTACTATCACTCAGTGCTTGTCAGTCAACATGCGCCTATCAATCGGCTTCGCTACTGTCTCTGCCTTGTTTAGCCTAACTTCCGCGTTGTGTGTAAGCACCACCTCTTTGTAAGAGCATGTCACTAATCTTTAAAGCTCCATACCGGGTAGTTCTAAACACCAGAAGCCATCACACAACCCCTTCATCGGCAAACGCGATACGAGTGCTGCAGAGTATGACTACGTTGTCATTGGCTCCGGCGCAGGAGGCGGTCCTGTTGCTGCGAATCTTGCTGTCGCAGGTTACAAAGTCCTTCTGATCGATGCGGGCGGTGACTCTGGCGACGACTGGGTCGAAAAGGTGCCAGCCCTCCACCTCATGTCGACTGAATTCGAGGATACTCGATGGAACTACTTCGTCAACCACTACTCTGATGCTAAGCAACAAACGCGCGACTCCAAGATGACATACGAGAAGCCTGACGGTAGCTTATACGTGGGCCTTGATCCACCCGAAGGCGCAAAACCTTTGGGCGTCTTGTATCCTCGTGCCGGTACGCTTGGTGGTTGTACACGCCATAATGCTCTTATTACTGTTGGCGCTCACGATAGTGACTGGACAAACATCGCCACTCTCACAGGTGACGACTCTTGGAGCCCAAAGATGATGCAGGCCTACTTCAAGAAGTTGGAGAAGAACATGTACCTGCCCAGCAGCATTGTCGGACACGGCTTCAAGGGCTGGCTTGGTACATCGCTGACCTCTCTGTCTTTGGTAGTCGAAGATCAGAAGCTCCTGTCCTTGATCATTTCTGCTGCTTCGGCTATGGGTAAGAGCCTTATTGGATTCGTGCTCGGCACCGTGGCAGGTCTTGGACAGGTCTTACTTCGAGACATCAACGCCCCAGGGCAGGCGAGCAAGACGGGGCTTTATCAAGTTCCACTCTCCATGACTGACTCTATACGTGGGGGTCCCCGAGACTTCATTCTCGATACGGCCAATGCCGTCAACGAAGATGGATCTCGCAAATACCACCTCGACATCAAGCTCGACACACTGGTAGGTCACCTACTACTTCTCCTATGCTAGTACTCACTCACTCCACAACAGGCTACCAAGATTAGGTTCGACAAGAGCGGTTCAAAGCCTCGTGCTATCGGCGTCGATTATCTTGAAGGGCAAAGCCTCTACCGCGCTGACCCTCGCTCCACATCAGCAAAGTCAAGTGGAACCGGCAATGTCAATGCTAAACGGGAAGTCATCGTCTCCGCCGGTGCTTTCAACACTCCTCAGTTACTCAAGCTCAGTGGCATCGGGCCAAAGAAGGAGCTTGACTCGTTCGACATCCCCGTTCTGATCGACCTCCCCGGTGTTGGAGCAAATATGCAGGATCGCTATGAAGCTACTGTTATTGGCAAGACTGACAGCGATTTTGTGATCACCTCGAAGTGTACTTTCCTCGAAACCATGCCAGACCCTTGCCTAGAGCAATATAAGAAAGGCCTGGGACCTATCACCAAAGGAGTATATGCCAGCAATGGAATCGCTATTGCTGTTGTGCTCAAGTCTTCTGTCGCAGAAAATGAGCCCGACCTGTTCATCTCTGGCGCTCCAGCCAAGTTCAAGGGATACTTTCCTGGCTATGCTGCGGATTCTCTTGCCGATGCTCAGCACTGGGCCTGGATCATTCTCAAAGGTCACAGCCGCAATAATGCAGGGACAGTCACCTTGAAGTCAACTGATCCAAGAGATATGCCCATCATCAACTTCAACTACTACGAAACAGGCGTCAATGAGAATGGAGAAGGCGACAAAGATCTTCAAGCTACCTACGAGGGTTTCCAGTTCGTCCGGAAAGCCTTTGATAGCCTTATCCCTCTCGATGGAGACTTTCCTGAGGTCTGGCCTGGGAACAATGTCACAAATGAGAAGCAGGCGAAGCAATACCTCAAGGATGAAGCATGGGGCCATCACGCGTCGTGCACTTGTGCTATTGGCTCCGATAACGACCCCATGGCTGTGTTGGACTCTCAGTTCAGAGTGAGAGGCACAGAGGGCTTGCGAGTCGTCGATGCTAGTGTTTTCCCCAAAATTCCAGGCTTCTATATTGCATTACCGCTGTATGTGGTTGCTGAGAAGGCGAGTGACACTATCATCAAGGCAGCAAAGGCATCTTCATCCTGAAAAGGGCATTAACTTGATATATTTCATAGATATCTCTTGATACCCTTCATAACCCAGTATTTATTTACCTTGAGCCGTGTTTATTTACACATATAAGAATCTGTTTATAAATTTCTTTTTTATTTTATTCATAACATCAATAACAGATACAGCATCAAGTTAGATTATTCAAAGTACATTACAGTTTAGTACTTAATACAAGAGTAAGAATAAATTTAAATATAAATAGGTTTTAATAAATTTAAAAAAAAAAATTCATTTAGTACCAACTAGAGTTATATGATCAAGTATACACAATTACCTAAGCCTGTTCAAGATTTAAGGCCTAGGTAAGATTAAAGGCCGCTTTGAAATAAAGTTAAATGTTTCTCAGTAAATTGCTATCTTGGTTTGCGGGAGTACTTACGTAAAATGATTTACTCCAGGAAGAATACGAAGATCAGAGCCCCAGATTTAGATAAAATGTTAGCTACTAGTTGACAAGCTCCAAGTGGTTGAACAATCATAGCCATTTATCCAACTACGTAACACGCCAGGAGCATCCCGAGCAATAGCTTCTTCAGAACCTCCATCGACAATCCAGATGACAGGAGCGTCAGGGTCATCATAGTGCGAAGGGATTTTAGAGAAGGAACTTGCATTCCAAACTGGCTCAGTCGACCACATCGCATCTATCTTTTGTGCAAAATCATCAAAGGTGCCGTTACTTGGTGAGTTCCGGTGATATTCCTCTTCAACACAATGAAGATATTCTCCAAACACCTGGTAGTCCCCGATGGTAGCGTTTATGTTATCGTAGCTGTATGTGTCGCCAAAAGAGAAGACACGGTCGATGCGATGGGTGAAATTCATGGCGAGATCAAATTAAGTGCACGCTCCATCGAATCAACCGACAATCGAGAATCTGTCGATTTCTAGGTGATCCATCAGAGTCACCATGTAGAAAGACGACAGGGCTGGTCTCTCCTCAAGTTGTGCTCCGAACGTTGCATACCATAGGTCTATACCATTTATCGAGACAGTGTCACTGAAGTTTGGTTCGGGTAGAAGCAGTGTCGATGAGAAAGTTTCCCAGGGTGTTGTATACTGCCGAGTTATGTTATCCACTGACAAGAATAACACGCTTGAGAATAAAGGCGCAAGGTATTGCAAGATCAACATCCTCGATTAATGCTAAGCGCTGGAAAGAAGAGAGCAATCAGCTTTATAATAATCTGACACAACTATTCTCCTTACATAATACTGGAGAATTCTAAATTTCTGGATCTTATAAAATACATAGTATTAATATCAGAAGACTTCGCTATTAAGGCGCCAATTATGAAGCTGATGGGGAAAAGTCATATGAAGGATTTAATAAATATTGTTTGTATTAATCGGGTTATTATAGCCGATTAACTAAAATTTTATGATAAAAGGTGGCAGTTGTAAGAGTGAAGGTAATCGGCAAGAAAGTGAGAAAACAAAGACTGCACTAAACGACTCTTACTCAATGGGAGTAGACTTGATAGGGTTACAGCTTTTGTTGATCAAGTTGGAGGTGCATTCAGGCCCATCATTATGCTCCAGAAAGTAAGCCTCCAAGTCAAAAAAACAAACAGGAATATTGTTGACACCCAAGTTTGCTGAGGTAAGGCCCTTCTCAGGACTGGTCGCACAGTCAAGGATAGCACTGTAGTAAGGGTCACGATTACCGAGGTTGTACTTCACCATGTTGGCATATACATCCTCAGTAGCCTCAGTCCACTTGGCGCCGTGCAAACCGTGCTCGTCAAACCTCATGAGGTAGAAGCAGTATTGCTCGCTGTCCTTGAAATTCATCCACTGACGCCCTGTAGCATAGCCGCAGTCTTCCTGGCTTCCGATGCGCTTATCGGCGACCAGGCGGATATTGGCGGCCTTCATGATGTTGTTGGCGATCTTGGGCTGGATGCTTCCAGCAATGGAACTGATCAGGCTCATAACGGGTTCACTATTGTCGTTGAGAAGGAACCAGCCGCCGTTGAAGAACTTGGTGACGGGTGAGTGGATCCAGGGGCCATATTTGTTCGAGGCAGGAAGTTCCTTGGAGAGAATATCAATCGATTCGCCTTGATAGAAATGGCCTTGAGAGAGTCGTAAGGTCTTCTTGAGCTGCTCAGACGTTGCGGTAAATAGGTCGGCTAGGGCAGCGGAGATGGTACCCTGGTCGATTTCTTCTGGTGCTGTCTCCTCTGCAACGATGTCGAAGATTCCTCCCATAATATCGAATCCTGTAGTAATAACCTCTCCCTGCTATGGTCAATTTTGCCGTGTGCAAACGTTGTAACAAAGGTGGACTTACAGCTCCTCCGGGAGCAATGCCCGCCACAGTAGAACCCAGGCCCATCGCAACCGAGAGCCACTTGAGAACATCACCTGTCTGGTCCTCATTGCCTTTGAAGTCTTCGACCATCTGGCCAATCAACAGATTCGACAAGAGGGTCTGCTCAACCAATGCATTGTAGATCATCTGGAACTTGCTATTCATTCCCTTGACCGCTTGGAAGATCCAGTAGGCGGTCCTTCCAACGGAATCGGGCGTGCCGTCTGGGAGCGTGCCGTACATGTCAAAATGCTTCTCGCAGTCTGGTTCCGGGACAGCACAACCGGTACTAAACACGGTGCAGCCAACAATGTCGAGTCTCCCCTTTCCGTTGGTGAGCCGGTGCGCCAGATTGTAGGTCCAGTTCGTCTCATGTTCTGGCAATTCATAGTTAGCAACTTGATAACGGTTTATGAGGGTTGACCTGACGCACCCCATTGACCCATGATTGCTCTATCAAGCTCGTCACTAGCACCAGTCTTTTCCCAGACCTCATCGGCTCCCGCTTCTGTGGACAACTTCCATGACGTTTCCCCACAGAGAGCCTCTTTGCTCTCCCATGGCCATTCTCTCTTAGCGAGTGGCGATGCTTTGGCCACGACTGCAAGAGCTATGAGGGCAGTGGAAGACTTCATATTGAAGAGGAAAATGAGTGAATGGGTGAGTGAGTAGATAAACGAATGATTGAAGAAGTGAGTGACTGAGTGAGTGGATGGTTGGGATCAATTCTTTGTCGCCCGTCAAGACCTTTATATCGGTTTCTCAGACCATGGTATTGGTCTAAAAAGCAATGACCATCGTCTGGAACCAGCTAATTTGAATCATAGTCACAGCGAATCCTTCGAGCGGCGAGGGCAAGATGTCGGTCCATGCTGCAACAACAGTATTGTCATCAAACGACGGTTAGATAAGCGTGTAGATAAGGAATATTCGCATAGAGAAGGTTTCCTAGGGTCTTTGATCGACGAGAGAATCTTAATGGGGAAGGAAGTACTATAGAGGTCTGAGGGATTTTGTGGGGTCGTATAAGCTTAATATTACAGTACATGATAGGGTTACTGTTGTACCGGATGCATAAGGCGTTTTTAGATTGAGGCGGGTCTTTCCTCCTAGCTCCGGAAGGCTCAACCTATCACAGCTATCAACAGACTCAGCCATTTCCCTTTCATCTCAATCAAGAGCTTAAATATACTACAATGGGAATAGAACAGACTCTAATATTGTCAGATTTCGTAGTCACCGGGGCTTTTTGTTAGCACCCTGTACTGTCATAGCATAGCCCTGGAGGGCTGCACACTTGCCCCTGGCAGAACTGTAACGATAAGGGTAAACTGTGCCTTTAGATAGTGTCAGCCGTCGGCATAGTTTCAGTGTTGCAGCCTACAGCGAAACATGTGCATGCGATCGTGGTGTTCGATGTCAAGCAGCAGTCTTGTAGGCTTTTTCAACGTGTTGGGGGAACTGAGTCATCTGCAAACTTTCTATTGCATATACCACTGGGGATTAAGGTGTTTCCCAGCTTAGGTTGACCATTAGCATATGGTGGAAGATGCTGTTTCAATTACAAGAAATGCTGCCGAGTCCGTTCGGCACAATCTTGTCGAAGAGAGCAACTATGACTTCTTGTGCAAAGTTTTCGGCAATTGAGAGGTAGGGAATTGAATTTCATACTAGTCTGGCGTGATCATCAGAGATAAAGCCGTCCTTGTTGTTTCCACTGAGCCACTGCACTCTTTTAGATATTGTTAGCGCTTTTCATCTGCCAACTCGGAAATGTGGTATTTACTGGACAAATTCTCGTTAGATGCGGGGCCATTGGCTCGGTCAATCGGATGGCCTGTCCCGTGGATCCAGAAATGAAGAGCGTGTGATATATCGCCATACCAGATAATATCTCCCACGGCGGAATTTAAAAGATCCCACCATAGCTCTATCATGAAGCCTTTCTGTACTTACAAGCCTCTCTCTGAAAGCCATTTTCCTGTTTGTGGATCAGCTGTGTATTGTTAGTTAATAGAAGTGAGCTGATGTCATGGCAACCAACCAAACTACACGCGAAAGAACTCTCGTATGCGGACCACAACTCAGCCTAAGTCCTCAGCCATGTAGTTTATAGTTAAGTACGACTTATGGTGACGGCACATTACTCAGGCCTGGCCGCAGTCGTTATAGTGAACATTAAAGACCTTAACATCATACGGATTCAAACCAGTTCCATCAGCAATATGTTTGCATCTTGCAGGAAACCCTTGTGGAGATTCAGTTACTGTCGGATATACAAGATGAAGGGCTTTTTCATCCCCATCCGCATTGGTTCATTGTGTCCGGGGTTGATGGAAGATACTTGACAAGAATGAGATTCAGATCGCCGAAAGGCACTGGGTTATTCATGACTGGCCTGCTGGGTCGCCCATTGGAGGACTAATTGGAACCAGGAAGCCTGCCATATAGGTAAGCGATGAAAATGCGGTATAAATGATTTAAAATCTATATTTACATTGAATTTATGAACGCAACGAGTTAGGTTGGTCTAGGATATGGACCATTGCTGAGGAAGTGGTACTATATAAAATAGTTTTCGTGTAGTTCTCTGCAGTGCAATCCCTCATCTGTGGAAAGAACCTATCATCTCCGGTTTGCTTCCCTTGATCTTTTTACTTTAACTTGAGATATGTAACTATCTCTCTAGCTAGAAGTCTATGTAGAGGAAAGGTAGGATGGAAGTTGTTTTTCCATAAATACTGATTGGCCGCGTACTTACATCCAGGCAGCTTGGTATCGGGTTTTGGTGATTGTCTAGTCATCGTCAATCGCTTTAACAACATCGTGTAAATCTACAATATACCCACTTTTCGTACTTAGAACAGTAGCCTTTGGTGTCCTTGTATCCCGAGGTCTCATGAAACTGCAAAGGATTTTCGTAGACCTTTTGAAACAGCGGATAGGTGTCGTATAAGAAAACAGTCGCCGATGGATGAAGCCTTCCAAATTCTTTCTGGAGTGCTTTAACCCTTCGGTTCCAGTCAGCTACCGCGGCTGTCACTAGAGGGGCGTTCTTTGCATGATTGCTGGATTTGCTAACACGAGGGGTAAGCTGCAGCGGCGGGACGGTCAGAAGGAGAAAGTTCCTGGCACCCGCTTTGTAGAGCTTTTCGACCTGGGCTCTATAGCTTTTGAAGCTGGCATCATAGGTGTTCGAATTCCTATTCTGGTAGTTGATAATGACATCGTTGATACCAATCCAAATTGCAAAAAGGGACGAATCAGTGACGAAAGTCTTTCCCAACTTGTAATTAGGCGTGAACTTTTCGTCGATCTCCCGAACTACAGTATAGCGGTTCGAGGAACTGTTTGGTGTTCCAATGACCGCTCCGCTAGTACCAAAGTTGTAGGTAAGAAAAGGAGATTGGTTAAAGGCTGATGTCAGGTATCCGACCCAGTTGGGGCCATTCGAGCTGGTAATGCCTGGAAATGCTGGGTTGCCGATCTTGTTCTTGCTG
The DNA here is from genome assembly GCA_013396295.1 of Fusarium heterosporum. Taxonomy (NCBI): domain Eukaryota; kingdom Fungi; phylum Ascomycota; class Sordariomycetes; order Hypocreales; family Nectriaceae; genus Fusarium; species Fusarium heterosporum. Next base: position 73,596 of record JAAGWQ010000232.1, read on the forward strand.
TTGGGCTGTGTGCCCTTGGGATTGAAACCTGTCCGCGAATACGAATCTCCACTGTGAAGAGTCAGAAAGCGTCTTGGTTCTTCAGGTGTGTACTTACAAAACGAAAACGGTCTTCAACTTGGAAAACCCTTTCCAGTGGTTGACGCTGGGGGTGGAGGCTGTGACGGCCGCAGCTTCACCAGCAGCAGCTAACAAGGCCACAAGTAGAGACAGATTGAACAGCATGGTATTATTCTGAAACAGGGGCTTTAATTCAGGAGAGAGTATGGATGAGTGGCTCGAGGATTGTATCATTTCCTTGTTCCAGAACCAGAAACAGCCTACTATATAATTTCTCCCCTGCATCGACTCTTCAGAAGATCCAACAGCTCGGACCGTACCTCGCATATTCTCTGGATAAGGAAGCAATATTCTAGAGCAGATGATGTGATGACGTCGAAATGAGATGGCGAAGATATCTGCCACGCCGCCTCCAAGATACACATTTTGCGGTGCGTCCATGCAAGCTTACCACCCCTTACAAGTGTAGAATCTGCATGCTGGTTCTTAATCCTATGTCTAGTGCCAACAGAGATCGATAAAGCCTACCCTCCACCTGAGCGTACAGCAGCCTAACATTGCTCATGTCCAGCTATGATGTTGCGATGATGTCTGTATGGTTCCGCGTGACTGCAAAGTGTTTATGTAGTTGTGCTCCCCCGACTGGAATCCCCTTATTTCCGGCTAGACGTACCAGAATATCTTATCTCAACACAGTCATGTTATCTCGATCACATGTGGGTACCGATGATGTGGTTGAAATATTGGAACTAAAACACGATTTTGTCAAAGCGCACACATGTGTGCGCTGCTTACGGCATCATGAGAATGTTCTTGATCATCAGTTCAATCGATTATTGTTCCCGGTCTGGCGTATCATGCCGATACCCTGTCCCAATTGGTTGTTTAGCAACGGTCTATTGAAGAAGTATCGAAAGTAAAACGTCACCATGTTAAATGGTGGCGCGAAACTTCCAACGGTCCCCCCGAATGGCCGCACAGGCGTTTTTAGAGACCAGTCACTTGATAAATTCCTCGCTTGGCTACAAGAGAGACGACACTTCGCACCCGGAACAATCTTTCCTTCACGGCTCTTTGGGTACATTATTGGAACCGCAGAGTTGTCTGTTCCTAGTCCTTCCCGCTGTCTGGCGGAGATTTCTTCTGCTAGCTATAACTATATTGCCCGCTCCACGGCCTTAGTGCCAGGCCTTGAAAGTCCCCGAGCTTCAAACCGGGTACCTGGGCATCCAGAGCATCCGAGTCCGAATACAGCTGCGTCTCGAGATTACAAAGATCGACGGGGTTGTTGTCCCGCCAAGTCGGAGTCTTTATGCTCCGGATGATTTCGACTACACCAGGTATACTCCAGCCTGTAAAAGGCTTGTCTGGTTTTGTGGCTGGGAGGTCGTTCGCTCTCATCTGCTTCATGAGGTAGCCGAGAAGTCGACATGAACACTCCAATGAGCAACCAACTCGGCCCACCACGAGGTCTTCCTGTAGGCCATACAACTTGGATAGGAGCTGATCAATGAACTCTACGCGTTTCTGGTCGATCCTGGCTGTTCCATATTAGACGTGTAATCTTTGTGCGGTGAGTAGGATCACATACCAGGGACTTGGCTCGGTATAGGCAGATCTGTTTCAATACGACACTCTGTATTGACAATAGCCCAACTTGTGAGTCCCGAAAATGCTGAAGAGCATCGAAATGCCCAAGCAATGAAGAGTAATAGTGTTCCGTTTCTACCAAAAGACTTTCTCTTGCTCGCAGGATGTCCAACAACAGGTCCCCAGAAGTCGGTTGTCCAGTCAAGAATACCCAGACGCCACCTGTCGAAGAAGATCTGAACAATCTCAAGACAATCATAGTAGTCGACAAGAAGCCCAACATGAGCGACTGCCTCGACATCTAGCTTTCTGGGGACTTGGTAGTGATGGCCATGAATGATGTCCAGCAAGATGATGAATGCACGTGCGTTCCAATCTGAAGCTCTTATCTCCAATAACCCTTGGTCATTAGGGTGTGACTCTTGGTATTTGCCCTCGATCATGGCTTTGAAGACTGGCGAGGCTATACACAAATGTCTTGTCGATACTCTAAAATGTACTTCGTTCTCACCGCCATTATCTCGGTACGGCTGCAGTGACTTGAGATCCTCCAAAGTCGTGGGTTTCTCGATAATATCTTTAGTAGCAGATTTTGAACCGGTTTCCTCCTCATCCTCACCACTCTCCATTGCGTCTTGGTCTTGTGCTGGGGGAATTTGTTGCTCGTTGGGACACCGCAAGATGAGCAGTGCATCTCCAAGCGGATCTAATTCAAGAAGAGACGACTTCATTTGTGACGTGACGTTGAGACAGACAGTGATAAACTTCTTTCTTATCGATATAGGAGGTTGAGGTGATCAAGTTGATGAGACCTTGGTTGTTATGACGATTGGAAGTTGACTGAGATTGGGTATCTTCAGACTTCCCCCACTTTGCTTCAGTGGCAGCCTCGTACTACAATCACGTGCAAATCCACCACTCAGCTGGACTTGACGCAGCCTTGTAATGCATTCGTGGATTTTATAGTCTCTGCGAAAGTGACAGATATTATCTCGGGGTCATGATGAGTTATCTTCACTCGGTACCAATTTGTGAACGAAAAATTGTTTCATTGGGAAATATTAATGCTGCATTGAAACTATGCTTGCCAACTAATACAAATACTGAGACTAAAACTGAAGACAAAGTGAAAAGTACAAACAAAAGAAATACTGGTAGTTATAGACATATACTCGTTCCAAATCCTTGAAGAATTCACCCATTACACATTCTCTCAATAGACCAACCACCAGTGTCTGGCTGTATGAAGCACATCCAATCGCCCGTGTGGTCTCTCATAGCTGACTCTCCTGCGTGGAGCAACACTCTTCGCGTCACCCTTTAGCCTCCACTCCCTCGGGGCGACATACTTGCCTCCTCCCTCAACACTCTTATCAACAGCACTGCTGCACCATTTGTCAAAAGAAGGCAGGTCAAGATGGAGACCACTATTCAGACGAGAGTGAACATCCTTGAACTCATCAACTGGCTTGATCCAGCCTTGCAACTGCTGATGCGTAGATTTGAGAAGTTCGAGATGCATTCGCGCCTCTGAAGTGAATCGTTGACGCTCGGGATAGGCATCACCGTATTCGTCCCCGCTACTGCACGAGATCATCTCGCGCAGGACAGACTCATGGAGAGACATGGCCGCCGCCTTCCTGCCACTGTCGGCGTACAGAGCAGCAAGAAGACGGGAGAACTCCAGAGTCTCCACGTCGAGACGGCCTCTACTGCGTCGTAAGTTGTAGCAGATCAGCTCAGCGGTCTCAATCGCGCAAGTCACGTCCTTACGAGCGTATTGGGCGTGCACAAGCATCTTACCAATGTCCAAGACAGTAGCAGGTGACCAGCCAGACTTTTGCATCCTCTCACGGGCATTCCAAAGACGGTGTAGAAGTCCTTCAAGCTCATCCCAGTTCTCCTGCGCACCGAGGAGGCGGATGAGACCAGAGATGTCCTCAAAGCGAAGACAGAGCACGTCAATATTCTCCTGTCGGAAAGCAGAAAGTACTTCGGCCATGATAACCCGTGAGGTGTTTAGCATAGCGTTTCTGACCTTTTCGTCCTTGGGACCAGATGGATGTGGGACATCAATACCCGCCAGGAACTCAGCAAGCTTGTAGCCATACTGGATGCAGTTGCTGCGGTGGTACAGCTTCTGAGCATGGGCGAAGTGAAAGATGCAGTGGCCGAGCTGCTCAGCGCAATGCCAGTCCTTGGCCTGGAGGAGCTCCTTAACTCTGGCGCTACCAGCCTTGACAGCGAGAAGAGAGAAGTCGATCTTGGTGGATCCGCGGTCCTTACCAAGCTCATGGAGAATGGCGAGGTAGAAGACTCGCAGGTGCTCATCGCTTACATCCCTGAAGTATGATGCATATTTGTTCTTGAACATCTGGAACAGCCTCTTGTCAAGAACGACAAGAAGTTGAGAGCGCTTGCTCTCAACCCAGAAGCCACGTAATTTGGCTCCACATTCGAGAACGAGCTCAAGGTTGGTCTCATGTTCAATGACACGAGAGTACTCCTCATAGAGAAGGGACTCGAAGATGATGGTGGCCATGATCTCGGAGTACGTGGTCGAGCAGTCCTTGGAGCAGAGTCCATGTTCGAAAGCGCTGAGGAAGACGAATACGTGCTTGCTCAGGTGTACTTCCAGCTTAAGCGTGATACTCGTCGAAGGCATGCTTTCTCTGAAGATCACTAGATGGCGTAGCTGACGGAGTATCTCGTAGCCCTCCTGGACGAGATTGACGGTGACGTAGATGGACGCTAGAGTAATGGCAGCCTTGAATAGGGTCGTGGTAACCTTGCAAGTGGTAATGATCTCGGTGATGTGAACTTCGAGAAGCTTCACCATCTTAACGTGATACTCCTTGGTGTTGCAGCTGTGATACAGTTTGATGACATACTCGAGCTGTGTCAGAGTCTCCTCGTGCCAGCACCCAAGCGTGAGCTTGAGATGCATGTAGGTCTCAACACAGATCTGGATAGCCCGTTCAACAGGAACATGGACATGTCCTTCCTTCTTCCCACCCGAGGTGATTATGGTGACATACAACTTAGAAAGACGTTTCTTGACCGTGTTGACTGTAGTCTCAGTAACAGTGGTCGTAGTCGTCTTTGTTGTTGTAATCTTCTTGATCACCTCCTCGTATACAGTGATAGACTCGTGGACGTGTTTCTGATGCTTTTCGCACATCTTAGCGAACGCGATCAGAGCCAGGATGTAGCCATGGGACTCCCCACTGCAGACGGTCTTGATAACTTCCTTGTACTCGACCGAGATTTTGTACAGGACAGAGAAGTCGACCTTGATGTGCACCTCGAGAACGTACGTGTACTTCTCGTAGATTTCGCAGATGATGTCTTCGGTGAACTTGTGCTCGTCGTGGTGATGGCAGACAGTTTCCCACATGAAGCTGCAGATCTCGCGAAGCTGAACCCACATGCTGCGGTGATGGTAGTGACGGCAAAGCCACAATGAGGCCTCAAACGCATCGTGGTGGCAATGCTTGATGCCCTTGTTGAGGATAGTCACAATCTCAAGATAGTAGGTATACGTGTCCTTGTGCCCAATGAGCTTGCAGTGATGGGCCAAGAGATACAGCGTCTTGATGGTCAAATGGTGAGTATGGCCAAGATGCTTCTTGTACCGCTCCAAAATCTCGATGTAGATCTCAATCACCTTTTCGTGCCTGTGGTGCTCCTCGTAGAACTCAATGAGAACAGTGAGTGACTCGTGCAGTAACTCATCCTCAAGTCCACAAGAGTTCAAGCAAGCGTGATAGACTCGAAGATAGATGAACTCAGCCTTCTCGAAGTGACCCTGATGGTGGTAGCACTTGGCAAGACGACGAGCCACATGAACACACTCTCGAACTGAGTGCTCAGTGAGGGTGATGCTGACCTCAGTGCTCAAGATTGCCTTCCAGGTAATCTCGAGAGTTCGCTTGATGACGACCTCGGCCTCTGACCATTTGCCATGCTCAAAGTAAATGCCAATAAGTGCCATACAGGCTGAGTAGAAGGCACGGTCAAAGCCAGTCTTCTTGCAACGGGTGTAATGTGTCTCGTAGATCTCCTTGATGACTGTCTCAGTTACTTCGGTGGTGGTAGTGGCAATGGTCTTGGTGGTCGTAGTGGTCTCAGTGACCTCTTCCACAACTTCGGTGATGAGGATTGTTGTCTTGCGAGCTTCTTCGTCATCACCCTTACCACAGCCCTTGAACCAGCCCCAGACCTTGGTCAAGATGGTGATAGTGATCTCGAGAAGTCCAAAGCTTCTGCAGAACGATCCAAGTTCTCGGATCCATACGATGAGAGTCTTGGACTCGCAGTGGAAGTGCTCATACTCAGCCCAGAGACAGATGAGGATTGTTTTTGCTTCCTCGTGGCGATGCACCGTTCGCAGGTACTTACAGTACTCAAGAGCGATCTGGATCTTGGCAATGTGTACCTCGATACTGGCGCTAACTCGGCAGGTGATTGAGATTCGGCGCCAGATACTGATGAAAAGTCTCTCTGCTAGGTAGAACTTGCCACAGGCATGGTATGACCACGCCAGCTTGATCATCATGGCAATGCAGAGATGGTCATGAATGTCAAGTTCTTCGGTAGTCTCAAAGATGAACTCTTCGAACTCGCAAATGCCTTTCTCGGCCGCTTCGCCTTTGAAGACGATGTCCAGAGTGCCGAAGAAAGCGCCAATACGGCCAGCCTCGGGAGACTTCTTGCCATAGCGGATGACAATGATCTCGTAGAGTTCCTTGTAGACGACTGTCGCGCGCCATTCCTCATGGATGCAGATGTAGAGTTTGGCAAGCTTCTCGTACCAGCAGATGACTTCATCGCTTGATCGACCGTGTTTGTGCTTACAAACCTCAATCCAGACGCGGATCATCTCCTCGCGACATGTGATAATCTCGGTGCGCTCGGTGATGACAATACTCTCAGTCCAGGTCAGGAACAAATGCGTGCAAGAACCGACAAACACGCTTTTCTTGGACAGAAGAACCTCACCCAGCTTTGCAGCGCGGTAGAAGTATCGCGACCCGTGGACGTGAGCGTCTGAAGAAGTCGAGAACTTGACGTGGATATGGCCCAGAGTAACAAGGCTCTGTAGCACAGTGACGTGCTTCTCGCCAAAACAAGACTCTCGAATGCCGAGAGCAAGCTCATGACGTTCAATGGTTTCCGGATGAACATGATATCCACCCCAGCATGGTCTCTCCAAGAGAGTAAACATGACAGACTCGGGGAAGACGTCACGGAATCCAGAGGGCAACCCGATCTTTCCGTCAGTGGCAACAAAGCCAGCATGATGGAAATGGACAATCCAGTTGCGCATGACATAACCTATCAAGTGATGCTTGTGCAAAATTACTTCCACTACAGAGTCATCCAACTCATCTGTGATAAGCTCTTGGTCACTGTCAAGGTTCAATCGCGCGTACAGAAGCATTCTCAGTGTCAGCTGTGAGTGTGCCTCCTTGTCAGAAAGAAGGGACTTTCCAAGTAGACCCTTGAAGTGCGCCTGGACAACAGCATTGCGGAAGTGAAGGCGGCCTCCTCGGATGATGAGGAAGTCACTGCAGTTCTCCGAGACAAACTTGGAGATGTTGAAGGTAGTTGAATGCATGCATCTCTTGTGAAGATCTGTTGAGAGAAGGTCTGCAATCTCCTGGACGGTGAAGGGAGTATTGGTGATGAGCATGAAGGACAGAAGATACCTGACAGTCTCATTCTGCTTGAGGTTGAGGCTATCCACAGCAGTTCGAAGCACCTCTGAGACATCAGCACTAATGTTCTTGGCGCTTGCAAGGAAGCTTGCGCAAGACTTCTCTCTAAGCAAGAGACGACCAGCATAGAAAGCACACAGGAAGCTGCCCTTGGACTTGGCTACCAAGTCATTGATGAATTTCTCACGATCCTGATGGGTAACATCATGGTAGTGACGCGACTTGGACAGCGTCTGCTTGAGGTGGGAGCGGATGTCTTCTTGAACCTGGGCCTCTGTGATCTTAAAGACCTTGCTGTCTTTGAGATTGTCGACCTTGCGAGAGAAGGTGATGGCGCGGGCGCGGGAGAGGTTTGCGATGCAACCTTTAAGTGTGTTGTGTAGGTTGACGGCGCTCTTAGCACCACCGGTCATCTCGTCGAAGCCGTCAGTGAGGAGGATGAAAGAAGTGCCCGTCTTCTCGGAGGCATACAGGCCAGTACGGAGAGTATCCCAGAGAGTTGTCTCAAGTCTGGAAGCATCGGAAGTCTTGGAGTAGGCTTCGAAGGCCTGGACAAGTCGGCCATAGAGCTCGACATCGCCAACACTCCGTTCAAGCAACTGATAGGCAAAGCTCTTGACACAAGCAAGTGACGTTGCTTCCTTGGACGAGTCCCAGGGAAAGTTGTAGGCGAGTACAGTGTAAGACTTGTAGTCGAGAGGGCGTGCAAGTCTCTCCTGAACCCATTCGGCGAGAACACTCTTGCCAACGCCAGCCTCGCCCCAGATGTTGAACATCTTGTCTTTGCTAGCGAGGAAGCTAGTCAATTGGCCTGTGATCCAATTGCAGGTATCCTCTGAGCGGTCGACATGCTCGTAGACCTCATCGTATAGAGCGTTCCTGACAGATGATGCGGATGAGGGCTGCAAGCGCTGGCGAACAGACTTGAGGCTGATGGAAAAGGCCTTGGCCCCAAGACGGTATCGCCACACGCGGTCGCAGAGATCATCCTTAGCTTTCCAGATGCTGTCAATGTGCTGGCCAAAGACTGCATCGAAGCTGATGGTGACGCTGCCGCCAGCCCTGAGGCTGCTGATCTTCTGCTTGTAGTGGCTAGCGATGCAGCCGATGAGGTTCACAAGCTCGCAGAGGACGTGGGCAGCTGCCTCTTTGATCGAGGTGGACATGTATTCCAGGTCGCGGATACGGGAGACGGTGGATAGAAGCATGGCTAGCTCGTACAAAGCAATAAAGGTTGGTAGGAGAGCCTTTGCTTGGTTGTGTCCAATCTGGAGGGTAAAGTTAGCAGCGGGATGATGTTGGGTAGTCAGATGGAACAAACCTCGAGAAGAACCTGACAACTGGCCAAAGCAGTTGAGGCTGATGCGTGAGCGTCGGTAGCAAAGGTGTCGATCTTGGCGGCAAAGGCCGTGATCTGAAGACCAAAGAACTGGGCAGTGCTAAGAACGCGATCCCAGTCACTACCTCGTCGAGGCATGTGGATCAGACGTTCATCGTTGATGTATTCCAGGTAGCTCCTGATGTCCATCTCATTGATGAAGTCCTCATCGTAGTCATCAAAGCGAATAATCTGCTTCTTGACCGTCCGTATGACTCTTGTCAACTTCTCGTAGTCATGGAGCTTTGTGATGGTAGTAACAGCCTTGGCCACGCCATTAGGTGCAGCGATAGTAGAAGTAGGGGTGTCAGGTATCGTAGAAGCCAGGATGGTCTTGACTTCAGTGTCATCTTGTGATGTGGGGTTGGACGCAACAGTTGTGCTCTCACTCTCGCCATCCGAGACTTCCATCTCGCTGACGCTCACGGGGGCCATGTTCTTGTGGTGTCTATCCTTGTCTTTGCCCATGGAGACAAGGGACTGCTTGATGCCCTGTCGGACAGACTCCATTGCTCCGCGTGATGGGGAGGCTTGTTCTTGTGTGTCGGAGCGGAGGGAGGAAGACGAGCTCTTGCGTTTTCGTCGGACTATGGCGTGGTTAGAAACAGGTACTTTGGTGATGGATATGATGGAACAGACGTACTGTCAAAGGTTTTTTTCAAACCCAACATGCTCAATTAAAAAGTAATCAGATGGTACCGAGACAGAAAGTCATACAGCTCACATGGCAGAGGCAGTATCGCGACCAGAGAGTAGTGTTATTATATCCCCCATTCTCCCTTCCTCCTCAAGCTCATGTCGCCCAGCTGAAAAGCCGTATCAGCTCTCAGCTACCCCTCCAACGCCATCAAGCCCATTTCAGGGTTCAATCACTCCAGAGGTGGTCTCGGAAGGACCGGTTGTAACACAGCTGGGAATAGTGTAACGCGGAAAAAGTAATTCGGCGACTCATTATCACAATCCCATTCACATACCAACCCTTTCTCGTGGCTCAGCTGAGATTTAGCAAAGGGCGGGTTGATAAGCACCGGTTCGCGTGTCTCGAAAAAGGATTGAGGCTTCGATAGTTTCGGCCGATCAACCCCAGACTTTGGAGAGGCGGCCTCGACCGTCGCTTACAGGAACCCCGCAGCGAACTACCGGTTTTTTATGCAAGCCTCACCAATAAATGGTGCAGACCTGAAAGGTAATTTACTGTGTGTCGCAGCATGTGGCTGGCTGATGATATCGCGGAAGCTGAGACATGGCGATAAGATTCGCGTTAATTGGTGTTTTGCCTGTGATTGAGAACCCCAGTTCCGGATCCCTCACGCGGTTGTTCAAATGAGCCCATTCGGCTGAGGCTATCCTCTGGTCGAGACTTGTCCAAGCACCAATGTCGCCAATCTAGCCCGCTATTAGAACTATCGCGGTCGTCTATCGTCTATAATTTCCTACCTCCCCAGTTGATAACACAGTTGATAACATTGCATCGCATCACGTCAGGATCGAGTTGAAGCGTCAGTCACGTGACCTGAATCAATTCCACGGCCCGAAGCCGACTTGACTTCGAGCTGCCTAGACTTTGACTTTGAACAGAACAGAACACGCAATCCTTCCAACTTTAAAACTCCCATTTTTCCAGTCCCCCTCCCCAACGCCGTACGCCGCAATGGTGGTCGTTATGCGTGCAATCGCGGTCGGTAGATGAACTGACTAGCTGATCTTCCCATTCCTAGATCATACAGCAGTCTTACTGCTCAAGACCTCGTCCGCCTACTTGACCTGATCTTCTAGGATATCGATCTAGGCCTTATAAGATGACTTTACTATCTTAATGAAGCCATCCTTAGCCTTAAATAGCAGGCTCCCTTCTAAAAGCCTCTTCTTAAGCCTTTTAAGGCTCTTAAGCTCCTTATTAAGCTCTATTTAATATATATTTCTAGGTATAGATTTAGAATATATTAGCTAATAGAGTAATAAGAGCTTATAATTAAAGGTAATTAGTCTAATTAAATTAAGGTTATTTTAAAGTAGCTTTAATCCCTTAAACCCCTATTCTAGAGACCTTATTATTAGGTCCTTAGCCTCCTATACTAGCCTCTCTAGGTTCTAGGTATTATAATATCTCTTAATGATAGTTCTGATCTCTCTATGGTATAATACCTTATTATTATAGGTATTGGATGTCTTGAGGGCTTTTATTTTGAGATCTATTTTACTTATTGGTTGCTATTGATAGAGTTAGCGTTGTACGTTGAGGGGTAAAGGGATTAGGGATCGTTTGACTGATTAGTGGCCTGGTCTTCCTGGTTACCCAGTCTCGGATTCTTGATGGATCGACTGATGGCTCGGTTGACTGAGAGTTGCAAAGGTTGGTCGGCTAGTATGCCTTGATGCCGGGATTTGGTTGAGATTTAAAGGAGGAAATAATAGCAGTTGCGAAAGCTGCTGTGAGAATGATATACGTATTCATGGTTAAAGTTCAATTATATGGTGCGATTTCTATTAGATTGAAGAATAAGAGTTTCTGACCTGCCTGGGAGAGGTCAATATCACAGTTGAGAATATGGACGATTAAGGAAGACTTGGGTATCTGTTTAAAGTCAAATAAGAATAAAAAATAATTTCCTACTATGAATAAGAGGCGCAAAATCGAGACTGCCCCAGTGGTCGAGTCACATCGCTACGGGAATTAGCAAGGGCACAAGCTTCGGGGCTAGCTGAGGCTCCGACTCTCCGAGCCATGATCGATCTCCCAGCAGAGATGGTCTCGTTTCCCGTGATAATACCCGGTCAACCCGTCAATTGATGCACAGAAGGAATAAGCCGGTGCATCGGAGATAAAGTGGAAGATATAACGTGCTGTGGTTGGTGTTTGGGTGTTTTTCAGCTAACGCCCTTGGTAAATCCGAACCCAAATTAGGGTCAGTCGCATGTTCAGGCAGCCACCATGTTGTATTCTGGCTTGGTCCTTCTCGGCCTGGTCTACGTTTCCACGAATGCGCGACATTAGTAACCGCTCCAGGAGGCTGGTGTGTTGCGCGCTAAGACCTCTGCTGGAATGACTGCACGGTAATACTAGAAGCAAGATTGTAAGGAGCAGATGATTTGTAAAGTCTAGCACCAAAAATGTGAAGTTTTCTCTCCTGATATGGGCAACGAAACTGAGATTTGCAATTTCTCGCTCTTATCTTTTTAACGCACCTCCGCATTGAACGCGTAATGTTGTCACTAGACCCTGAGGTCTGGCCCAGAGATGACCAGCATGGCTGCTCATTCGCGCTCTCCAAGTATCTAATTGCGGAGGAATTACCCGCGCCGCACTTGGGGAGTAAAGTGAACGCCTACTACGGAGTACGGATATTTAGAATAATGCTGGTGCGGGATGGGTAGACCCGCCTGGGACGTTGGACGCTTCGTTTAGTGACCTAGTTAGTTCAGAAACCCAAGGATAAAAAGATAAAAAGGTTAGGGCGCCGAGGGGGTCGGGGTATTCGAAGTCTGCAATAGCAGGCATGGGCTGGATCCTCGCTCCATAATCTCCAGCTCAAGGAACGCGTGTTTGGCGAGGCTAACGGGCTTGCCAGCCATCCTGAGATGGCGCTGTTTATTGGCTACCCTCTGATGGCAAAAATGTGTACATAGTCTCATCGATCGGACTAAGTATGGCCCGGTCATCCTCACGACGGATGACGCGCCAGATCGCGTGCAAGTGAGACGCGAGATCTAAAATTAGCCGTCACGTCCTCATATAGCGACCGTCAATCTACCCTGTACCTTTGTGCAATTGGATGAAATCACCGCCATAGAGCGCAACCAGTTGGAATAAGTGAGAATTTGTACTTTCTTTCATATAATGTGTTTTTTTCTGATATTATCATAGATTTTGAGAAAGCCGATCACGCTCCTAGATCTTGACGTCCCTAGACACTCGATTTTGCTCAACGATCAGTACACAGGCATACTGGATAAACTTTCAGCTTATACAAAAACTCCAACCCTATTAAGTATCTAGCTAAGCACACTATAATAAACCCACCAACTAATAATAGTTCTTGGAAGACTTCTTATATGATTAGGCTGCAATTAGTAATGCCCTACCAAGACTATTTATCATTCTCTCCTTACGATTCATACCGACTTATTGGTTCTGGGACAAGTGGACCACTTCTTACTTGACAAGTATCTTATCGATAAGATAGAACCGTTGGAGGAGTAAGACAAGGGCCAAGAAATGTCAGCAATCCTTTAGGGCCATGCCAAGGTCCTACTAATCAGCGTGAGATGAACACGGAGCAATCGACCCACTGCTCGTCGCGACTCAAAAGCTCGGATAAGAAAAGTCCGAGACAGTCCATGACGAAACGCGTCGGCCCAACGCGTCTTGACCCGCCCAAGCCATCATAAGCTGACAGCCAAGATCAGCATTTGAGGCTGTGTCACGCATTCTCCAGAGTAATTTTAGACTGTTTGATATCGAACAAAGTATTTCACTTGGCACGGGTCCTAGTATGGCGCAAATGCCCTGAAGGATTTATCAGGAAATTAATGAGCCGCACCTCCGCCACGATGATATTCTTGGTCAAACTCATATACCGATATATAAAGTACAGAGAGTTAGGATAATATGGAAGTAGTCACATAGAAGAAGCTCAATCCATCAAGAGCATCAATTACTCCATCATGAAGATATCACTTTTACCAGTCTCGGCGCTAGCCTGGACATCCACGGTCGGAGCCGCAGCTCTTCCCAATCCGCTTGCAGAGTATGGCGTCGACCCAGAAGTTGCCCGTCGGCAAAGCAAAGTACCCCTACGAGTGCTACCCTTGGGTGCATCCACTGTCTTTGGCGTCGTATCACAGCCCGAAGATGGGCGACGAGATGGGTATGTCGCACTGCGAACGTTGCGTACCACATGTGACACTGACAGTCATACAGATTTCGCAAACCTTTCAGAGATGCCCTGCGAACAGCTGGTTGGGAAGTCAACATGGTCGGCACCCAGAATGGTGGCATGATGCGCGATTCGGTATGCAGCTGTAACAAGTCACACAAACAGCATCGCTAACAAGTACTTTCAGGACAACGAAGGTCACCCGGGCTACAAGGTCGCTGGAATAAGCAAGGAGTTGGAAAACTCGTTGCCATTCAAGCCCAATCTTGTCATGATAAATGCCGGGACCAACGACGGCAGAGAACACGACGTTGATGACCCACATGTCAAGGGCGTTGGCGAGTCGATGCGCGAGATGATCATGAAGATCTACAACGAGCCTGGTATGGACAGAACTTGCGTCTTGCTATCGACTCTTCTTTGGAGTAGACAGAACGATGAAAGCCGCAAGAGCATCAACAACCAGTATCGAGACTTGGTGGATGATCTCAAGGAACAAGGCAAATGCATCTTCCTGGCCGATCAGGATCCAGACGAACAGTCCACGTGGATCCCCCAGGATATGATCACTGATGGAATCCACCCCACCACAGAGGGCCACAAGAAGATGGCAGCTGTTTTTTACAAAGCCTTTGAGCTTGCTGCCAGCAGTAACAGTCTCGTGCCGCCTGTGAATGTTCCAGAGATCGGCGCAACCGGATGCCCTAGGGAACCCGGCAAGAGCAAGAAGCTCGGTACCAACACTCAGAAGGGCGGTGCTGGCCAGAACAACGGCATTTACAAGCACAAGTCTGAAGAAATGCCCGTCAAGACAACCATCACCAGCAGCAACGATCTCAATCAGTATCGCTTTGCCAAGTTATTTGGTCGCGAGTCTGATGAGTTGGTTGGTTGGTACGAGCAGTCCGATGGCAACCATTCCTTTGGAGTCTGGAAGAGCAATGGAGATGGCTCTTTCACCAAGATCGACGACCTGAATCCTGATCTCTTTTGCAAGCCAGCTGGAATCAACTTTATCGACATGAACGGCGATGGCTTCGACGACTTGGTCTGCATCGGACCTGACGGTAATGCCCAGCTTTCCGTCAACCAAGGAGACGGAGACAAGGACGGCGATAAACCCCCGACATTCAAACATCACGGCGAAATCAAAGAGAACGAAGGCTTTGGACAAGCTCACGTTCGACTGGCTGACATTGACGGCGACGGACGTGGTGACTACTGCGTCATCGACGACAAGGGAGACATCCAATGCTGGCGCAACGGTGGCACTGGAGAGGTTCCTGAGTATTGGCAGAGCCTTGGTACTCGCTTCACATCCAAGAACATGGGCGACATGAACGGCGTTCGCTTCGCAGACATCAATGGAGATGGGCGTGATGACTGGCTCTGGGTCAGCAACGTTGGTCAGACAACAACCTACACAAACGGCAGAAGCTGCGCCAAAGGAAAGGAAGGCGATGGTCTCAATGTTTACTGGCGCCAGGGCTTCTCTGACGGAAAGACCTCTGGACCAACCCATCCTGGAATGGGCCAGTATGGGCGGGATGGCCTACGAAACCGTGTATTCTTTGCTCGCATCTACGACAAGCCAGAGACAAGAGCCAGAGGTATGATGAATGCTCTTGACTATGTCTTCCTGCACCACGAGGAGGAAGACGGAGAGCACAGATTTACCATCCGCACGTGGAAGAACGTTGGAGGTGGAGGCAATGAGCTCAACGCTGATGGAAACCGATACTGCAACATGTGGGGACACGGAGACGGTAAGAGTGATTTTATCTGGGTTGCGCCAGATGGAACCATGCGCGGTTGGAAGAACCTGTCCAAGAAGAGCCTCGGTGGAAGTGACTCCTTCTGGCAAGCCGAGGAGAGGGATATCTGGGTCCCAAGAGACTACGGCAAGACAATCCACGATCGGCGAAACATTCATCTTGCAGACTGGGACGGCGATGGCACATGTGATATCGTCCTTGTCGACCCAAGCCAGGAATTCAAGGTTGTTGACGTTTGGCTGAACGAGCGCCCGTATAAAGAGGGATGGAACTGGAACCACCAGGCGAACCCTGAGAGTGCAGCAGATGTTCGATGCAAGAACGAGAAGAATGGGCTGGGTATCAATGATCGTGAGTCACTTAATATCTCCAAGTGAGCGTCCAATACTAACAAGTCCATAGTTGCTGTCCGCTTCGCCGATCTGACTAGCAACGGCCGCGCAGATTACCTCTGCATATCTCCAGATGGCACCACCAACGCATGGATTCATAACGAAGACAACAGCTGGACCAACGCCGAGCAAGTCAAGGCATCGGAGGGTGTAGACCGCGCCGATATCCGCTGGAACGACGTCAACGGCGATGGAAAAGCCGACATGATCCTGGTAGACAAGTTCACGGGTGATGCACGAGTCTCATATAACGAAGGAGATGGAACTAGTTTCACATGGAGCGAGGCCTCTGCGGCGTTCGACGGTAGCGTTGCAGGCACTTGCCAGAACTTTCCTGATCTGGACGGCAACAGTAGAGCTGATCTTCATTCGGTGCTGGGCACAGACGAAAACAAAGCCGACACATGGCTCAGCGACAGCTGTGGTCTCAATGATCGTTCTGGAGACTCGGTAGGCTTGAATGGCGTTGTTGATCCGGAGCTGCCTACGCCGCCTGAGGACTGCTGTAGATAGATGGCTGAGGTATCAGCTCGCGATAAAATATGCATATAAATGCAATGTTGAAAACTCGCACAGACTTTGTCATCGGCACTGAGAACCATCTATTTGATTACATATTAATTTAGGGAACACAATGTCAATGCGCCACTTAAGCCTTAATATTTCGGAGGTAGTCCCGAGAAATTCGGACCACCGGCCCGCTATCTACCGGATCATGCTGTATAATCGCAGCCATAAGATTCAACAATTTCCTGTTATTCAACAAGAAATAACAAACTTCACCGACTCAATTCCTCGCTTAATGACTAGGAGCTGTGAACCAAGTTTGAGTTGTGAGGTTGAGTTGTGAAAAGAAGACACTGCTTATGACTGTTGACTTTCGGAATCCTTTTGC
Organism: Fusarium heterosporum; assembly: GCA_013396295.1. Classification (NCBI taxonomy): domain Eukaryota; kingdom Fungi; phylum Ascomycota; class Sordariomycetes; order Hypocreales; family Nectriaceae; genus Fusarium; species Fusarium heterosporum. The sequence goes on from JAAGWQ010000232.1 coordinate 90,283, forward strand.
GGCGGAGTCTAGTCTAGCCAATTTCCACTATCGCGTAGCTGAAAGGGCGTAGGAAACTAATGACTCACAACAGATATCGATAAATACGTCCAGAACGACACAAATTTCATACTCCAGCATCTGAACAGACTCACACACCGCACCCTCTTCAAAAATCACTATGGCATGTCTCAAGTCAAAGCTCCAGTTACGAACCTGGAAAAGAGACTCTTTCTTCATATCCACGGACCCAAACCTATTCTCTCCGTCTCGACTGAAAGAAGTTTTTGACTCGGACGACTTCTACTGGGCAAACTCTGTATCATCCGAAGCCTTTCGGGAAATGATCGATAACTCGCTTGCTTTTGGCGTATACGAGGAGCCTCACCCAGACAACACAACATCGGAATTGAACCTTGTGGGCATCGCTCGATGTGTCACCGACTTTGTCACCTTTGCTTACCTCACCGACGTATGGGTCGACCCAAAACAACAAGGCAAAGGACTGGGAAGCTGGCTTGTTCGTTGCATTCGGGAAGTTCTGGATGAGATGCCGAATCTGCGACGCACAATTCTGTTCACGGGAGATTGGGAGCGATCTGTGCCGTTTTACGAGAAGCTCTTGGATATGAGTTTGATGGAAGCTAAAAGAGGCGAGGGCCTTGCTGTTATGGAAGTCAAGGGACGAGGACATCCGTCCTATGGTCAGACGGGAACAGGCTATAACTCAAAAGACAACTAAGCATAGTTATCTGCGTATACCCGACCTGGCAGGTTACCTGTGACGCTAGTCCCTCAAATCTGACGGAGAGTTACACAGTGTATATTGGCGAATTGTATAGAGTTATACAGGTGACTATCCAGACCTATAGAAGGGAGCTCATTACCAGCGTATACTAGTAGAGGGTTCCGTCACTGATGACCAAGATTGGACTACACTTTGTGTCGGGTCGCAGCTCAGCAGCCAACTCCCGACCAGACTTCCAAGTCCCAGCCTCCAACATCTGAAGAAGACTCAACGTGACTCCCCGAGGTTTGTAGTTATCCAAAAGGACCTGGTGCAAATCATCCAGTAGTGCCACCGTCAGGGCACGCCATTCGACCACCACATCATCAGAGGCATCGAACTGGGGTAGTTCCTGGCCCGAACTTTCCTTTCCAGCCTTCAAATCATCAGGTTTTAGTTTCAACACTCCAAGGTCCACGAACAATCCGCCGTTGCGATACTCGGGAAGCCCTGTTCCAAGCTGCATGTTCTTCCAGGTGTAGCCCAGTTGTCTCTCGAAGATGACAGACAGGGAATAAGCGAGCCACTGTGTGAGCTTATGAAACGGTTGGATTCTGTTTCTGGGCTGCTTATCTCCCTGCTCGTCAGCAATGTCGTCGAGAACCTTGAGAGGCCAGGCGTCTCCAATCGGCTGACCGTTAAAGACGGTACGGTTTCCTGGCCATGAGGGGATGAGTAAGTCTTGTAAGCAAGACCAAAGCTGCGCGTAGTCTAGAGATTTGGAGCCCGCGGCCTTGGAGGTGAGATAATCTGTAGAGTAGCTGTGAGAATGAGATGCTATTTGGGACCATTGTGAGTCACTTACCAACCAAGTTTCCTGGGCGACCAGACTCCCCAAACACAGCAGGCAACTTCAATAAGGAAGACCCAACAGCTTGCAAGAGCTGCACACGGGATGAAACCCCAACCATCGGGTTCTCAGTCGATACCTGGAAGTGTGTGTTGAAGTCCGATTCCTTCAGGTGAATCAATCCTTTTGCTGCATCGCGATATTAGCTTGTTGTGCATCAACGGAACAACAGAACGGACCGTCAACCTTGCTCTTTGACGAACTGTCTGAGCTGAAAGCACCAGCCTTAAACATATGCAACGATGCCACAGCGATACCCTCGCTGCGAACCACTGACTGTTCTGTGCTAGGCTCTTTGAACCGCCAGACATCGCCAGCACCAGCGTCTAGAAGAACTGACACGAAGAAAAGATCGACCAAGCGACGAGTGACTTCAGTCTTGTCAAGGCTAGATTCGCTGGACCATTCCTTGAGGAGGGAATCAACTCGAGGGAGACCTCCGACCTCGAAGTGCTGCCATCGTCCATGAGGTGGAATTGTATCGTACTTATCTGGACCAAAGTCTCGCTGGAGAGGTGTTATTAGCTATACTGTCTGAACGGAACGCATTTTGCTCATGAGTATTACTCACATCAATAACCTTGGACACATAATCCGCAACTTCCTTCATGCGACTCTCATCAAGGTCAAAGTGATTCAGGCTTCCCTGTCTCGCCGCCTTGAGGACCTTGGTAGCCTGGTCTCTGACTGCTTGGAGAGAAAGGAGGTAGTCTCTGTCACTGTCCATTTTGGGTGGTGGGTGTGTAAGGTTTGTTTGGTTCTTAATATTGCTACTTTTGCTTGTAGGATCAGATCTTTTACCAAGTTATTCTCCGAGGATTGGGTATAGATTGGGTGGAAGGGTTGGATTGATCGAGAGAAGGCGGGGGTTAGGTATGCCACACCCCGGCTTATCATGCATAAGTCTTGATGACCCCTCACTCCACTAGCCAACCATGTCAACTTGCTGTGCACCATGTGTTATCTTCCATCCATTCACGTGTCAATTTACTCCACCTTGGCAGATTTCCTTTCACCGTATGTTATCAAAATTCAAGACCAATTTTGATATATAACGCATAGCTCGAAATTAGGATCAGGCCAAAGGTTATAACAGTGGCCCACTATCGCCGCTAGACGACTTAATTCGGCTATGCCTTGGAGTGCTCATAACGCATTGCCATTCTGAAGAGCTCGAGATCCTGCATAGCATCCTCAACCGTCGTCTTAGCTGTCTTGCCCTCCACAACCATTTCCCAAAAGGTCTTCATCTCTTGCGTGTATGGGTCTTCGTAAGACTTGCGAATAGTCGACTCCTTATACACTCCGTTGGCGTTCTCTGTTATATGCATGGTGACGGGAAGACCCTTGACGTAGGGAGTGTCATATTGAAGTCTGACGGTCTTGTCGGCGCTGTAGACCTCGAGATGAGCGTCGAAACGCGGGACATTGTCTAGCCCCGACTCGTACGAGACTGTAAAGTCTTTGTACTTGAAGAGAACGCTGCCGACCTTTGTTAGTATATATAATTATAATTTCATGTCCAAGTTGATGGTCTTACTTCCAGAAAGGAAACCCGAGAGAGGCTCCAACAACCTTTTGCGGCATCCCAAGCACTTCCCTCATTAGTGACAGGTCGTGAGACCCTAGACTGCCAAACAAACGCCACATGCGAGTTGACTCAGGCGTAACCTCAACGCCGCACTCTTCTCGTAGAGCCAACTCTACCATCTCCTTGGCTCTCTGATCCTTGTCCTGAATGTCGGCATCGGAGAGATCATTGAACTTTTTGGGAAATGTTCCAGATTGCTTGACAAAGTATGAGTTGGGACCGATGATGTCTGTTGAATCTGTTAGTATTTGAGTGTTAAAAATACTGGACCGATACTGACCTCGTACTCTGGCATAGAGAATCTTGTCCATGCCCCCAATTTCACGTATAGCATCCTCGAAGGGCGCAGCATAGCGTCGCATATAACCAACCATGACCTTACGCTGACTAGACTTCTCAGCTGCATTGATGGCAAGGGCATCTCTCATGGTGATAGCTAACGGCTTCTCCACGAGGACATGTTTGTTATTTTCAAGAGCTAGAATAGCATGCGAGGCGTGGTATTCGTCTGAGCTAGCTATGATGACGGCATCGACTTGGTTTGATGAGCAGAGTTCGGCAGGATCGGTAGTCGTGGAGACTCCTTTATCCAACTTGGCGGCACAATGCTTGAGTAAATGAGCTGATACGTCACACAGGTATGTGATACGGAACCAGCTGCTCATAAAGCGCAGTGTCGGGAGATGGACAACCTGGGTAATCTCACCACAACCGATAATGCCAACATTGATCACATGGTTAGGATAATAGGCCGGCATGATTTCGGATGAGAAACGTGCGAGGCATAGGATGCGGGGTTTCCTGGAGTTGAGGTGATGTAGAAATCATAGTGCATGTTGGGAACACTCGCTTACTCATATCAACCGTGTCCTGCAATTTGCCACCCATCTGTTGCTTTATGGAAATCTCTCTACACTAAACATCAACAGGCTCAAATCCTTGGGAAATAAGTCTATGGCATATTCGAAACATTATTTAAGCAGCATACTGCGTCTCTCGTGATACTATTAGACCACAATTGTAGTGTTTATATCCTTTTGGCTTAGGTGATGATTATTCGTGGCAGTTTCGCTTGGCAGATTTGTTGGACGAGATAAGATAAGAGTGCTTACATGATTCAGTTCTTGAGATACGGAACAGATAATTCCGCCATATTGCACCTGCCGCTTTCGACATCGAAGGATCGTTAGTTCGCCGATATCGTGAGGGGAAGATGGAATGTCAGCTTATTGCGGGTCCGTATCTATCATGCTGATTAATCACATATGCTGCTTTATATTTCTCACCGTTGAGACTCATTTCAAGACGTCTGCGTGAGGCTGTGTTGCACTTCTGTTATCCTAGAATACCGAATTAAGAGCTCATAGACCTTCGCCATGGCATCCGATGCCATAACCTTTTTTGACATCCCTTCTAGGTCCCCTCAGGTCTGCTGGTCAATGAATACTTGGAGAAGTTAGTTTATATGGGTCTGTCCGGCATCTCACTGCTAAGACTGCTGCAGCGAGATTGGTTCTCAATTATAAACAGCTCGACTATAAAACTGAATGGGTAAGCCAGGCGACAGAACTATAGGGAATGGATCTGACAGCTGTAGTTGGAATACCCTGATATCAAAGAACGTCTCGATCAACAGTAAGTAGGAATCCATTTCGGAATTGAACTTCTTTCGTCCTGACCATCGAGTCTAGTATTGCACCAAATGCAGGTGGTCCTCCTTTCACGTTACCTGCTGTGAAGATGCCTGACGGCTCATATACAATGGATTCGTACAAGATTGTCGATTTGCTAGAGGAGAAATACCCGGAGCCAAGTCTTCATTTAAACGATCCAATGCAAACTCGTCTGAGAGCATCCATGGTTGGTTTCATGACGCAAATGACACCCATCTATGTCCCTGGAGTGGCCAAGAACATCATCGGAGACAAAAGTATCGATTTCTTCCTTGCCACGCGAGAGAAAGATGTAGGCATGCCCTTGTACGAATATGGGGACAAGAACTCTCCTGGCGCATATGAGCGAGCGGCGCCATTCGCAAAGGAAGTCACAGACCTGCTCAAGGAGAATGCTTCTGGGCCATTTCTACTTGGCGATAGCGTGAGCTACGCTGATTTCATATGGGCCGGTATATTGCTGTTTTTTCAATGTCTTGGTGATAATGAGTACCATGAAGTACTGAAAGCGACTGGAGATGCTGAGGTACACGAGAAGTTCCTGGACGCTCTGAAACCATGGACAAAGCGCAATACCTAGGAGTTGTTTGGAGGATAAGATGGATCAAGCGTGGGATGGCGGATCTGCTCTTCACATAGTCGCGATTTTTACAGGGACCAAGTTATTATATGAGTGAAATCCTTATCATATTACGTCAAATCATTTACGATTGCGCTCTTAGCAATAAATCAAGGTCCACTCCACGTCAAGTTTTGGTACCGACGAGGAGCGCAACCTATAGAAATCAGCTGCTCCAGGTTACCAGGTTTGCCATGCCAAGTGCTTCTTTATATGCACCAGCATATCCATAGATTCTTAATAGCTTGGCTGCTTCGTCTCCGCGTTTGGATAAAGTGCAAACCCAATGGCGACCCCAGGATGATCAGCATGATAAAAGATAGCCTGGCAGATGCGGGTGACCAGATGATAAGCGTTGTGATGGCCATATGGAACCGCCAAGGGTGTCCTTATCATGGGGATCACCGATCGCTGATCGCTATGGGGAATGTTCTCCTCATTTCATAAGATGAATGAAACCTGGCGGCAAAAATCTTTTCGTGACGGGTGTTGTTGACGGCGTGAAGAAACCTATTGTTAGAAGACAGACGCAAAATGACAGTTGTTTTTGAAAGTGGACTGGCCTTTCCCTTAAAGCCTTTGCCTGAAGAAATGGACCTTTTCTTATTCCACCTTGAGCTTGATGAGAGATACAATGCTCTTTGACCAGGTGGTTCCCCGCAACGTTGCTGGTGATGGACCCCAACAAAACATGTTGATGCCGCAGATCAATGTGTAGTCTTTCCACATAAGAACTGTGATCCCATAACGAGTCGGTAGTGCTGGATGACGGCCAACGCTTGTGCAAGCGCCCCAGCGATGTATGCTCGTTAGACGGCTCACCACTCTCGTTGACGGATGTGTTGTTACCATACGTTATTTTTGGTCATTCGACAACGGCAGTAAAGTCCAGTAGTTGGTGGATGATTCTCTTGCGGCTTGTCTCGGTCGGTCCAGGATCCATTGCCACTTCATTATCGTGCCTTTTCTGGTGCGGAAACAAAGTCGGGTCCTCCCTTCGCTTGGGATAAAAAATGTGGACATGTCTACTTCTCTGCCCATGGGGAATTTCGGCCCTCGGTTCCTAGATTCCATGTCAAAGCTCTGGTCAAGTCTTGTTAAGTGGAGATTTAATTCTGGGGCGATGAGTCGGGCAAATTGGCAAAGTCTTGGTAGTTTATTCTTCCCCGTATGAGAGTTGGCCAAAAGTTCTTTCGTCTCCATTTAAAGGCTTGGCCCTCTCTGGGATCATCAGGCGACTTGCAAGTCTTGCTCCTCCCGGCCGAGTGGTAGTCTTACCGGCGGCTAAATGATCCTTTGCACATGCCGCAACACGATATTTCTTTCTCTTCGATAGTGAGAGACATCGGGTTTTGTATGTCCATTATACGTTTTTGCGGCTCATCACGATATGTGCTGATCAGGCACACGCAAATGTTCTATTGGCCCAGGCCTGGTGACTGATATAAGGTTGACTTTACCCGCATTTACCCGCATTTAGCCAAATACCACCTCTAAGCCAGGACTGGAGAATAGCCCCGAGCCGCCTGAGTACGTACCGGCCACGGGCAGGATGTTGCTATTTTGCACCGCATGGCAGGTTGTTCTCTCTGCTATTTGGTATGAATCGATGGTTATCTCGAGACTTTGTAACTGTCTTGAAAGGAGGCGCATAGAGAGGCACAGGCTGTTGGTGGTTGTCCCAAGAATACCGTGTTCAGGCAAATTAAAATTGCAAGCGAACGTCTAAAAACAATGACATGACCCGTCGATCTCATGCCAAAAGAATGAACAAAGATCAGATCACGGCGAAAGACGCAAAAGTCTGATCCGCACCTGACAACAGAGACGATAGATCGGTCGCATAGGCCATAGTGTTGCTAGTGAAACACATGGTGAGATGACATTTGAAGAAAGCAAAGCCTAAACAAACCCCCTTTTTCGGCCTCGAACCTAACTCGGTGCGTGCTAACAGGCTAATAACGAAAATAGAGCCCAGGCCACACACAGCTGCTGCCCACGGGGAACAGGGGCCAGGGTTTACCAGCAGAGCCCCATAGTTCTGGCCCTGTGCGGAAGACTCCGTACCATAACATCTGTTCAACGGCCAGCTCTCCCCAGCTTGTGACTGGTTATGGGGTCGATTTTCGTCTTTAATTCGTAAACATCCATGTCCAAAGACCATGGTCCGGCCTCCTCTTGGGCCAAGACTCAGACTTCCAAGCCAGCCAAGGTGGAACACGATCGCCCATTCCGACAGTGGATCCTCTAGACGTTCCTCTTTTTTGCCTGCTCGGTTGCCCTGAGCCCTTGCCCATAATCCCCATAATCTGGGGTCTGAAGTCCGGTCCGCACGCCCGCTATCCTTCTGTTGGCACGCCTGTCACGTCTTCAGCGCGTTTTCTATATCTATCCAGGGTTGCCCAACGTCCTTGCATACTTTCTTCCTCTCCTCACCTCAACTGCAACCTGCCTAGCCTTTGAGTGCTTCTGGCAGAAGAGAGTACTCGCTCTATCCACACCTCTTTTAATATTTTACCATTGATTGAGCGATCGTCATGGGTATCAAGGACATCATCGGCCTCGGTGTCGACGAGAAGACGAAAAAGCTTCGAGATGAGGCCCCCAAGTTCGAGCACGTCACCTGGTACAAGGACCCAGGTCTGAGAACCTTGTGTTTCTACGCATGCGTGCTCTGTGTTTCTTCCATGGGAACTGGTTGGGACGGGTACGTTGCTCCCCATGGTTGACATGTTGATCAATTAACTGACCTGAACATTAGTATGTATATGGGAGTTGTACAGAACTTTGACAGCTGGAACAAGTTCTTCGATACACCCACTGGTAGCAGACTTGGCCTTCTTACCGCCCTCTACCAGATTGGTTCCGTCGCCTCTATCCCTCTTGTCCCTATGATCGCCGATCGTTGGGGCCGTCGCTACTCTATTGGACTTGGTTTCATCATCATGGCCATTGGTTCTGGTCTCCAGGCTGGAGCTCCCAACTATGCTGTCTACTCTGGTGGTCGTGTCTTGCTGGGTTTCGGAAATTCTTTCTCTCAAATCGCTTCTCCTATGCTTCTCGCCGAGCTTTGCCACCCTCAGCATCGTGCCCGCTTCACCACAGTCTATAACTGTCTCTGGAACATGGGCTCTTTGTTGGTTTCTTGGACCTGCTTTGGTACTTCCTACTGGGGCAATGATTGGTCGTGGCGTTTCCCTGCTATTATTCAGGGTGCTCCAGGTCTCATCCAGCTTGTGATTCTTTTCTGTAAGTCCAAGTCTTGGTCTTTTCTGCCTTGGCCCTTACTAACATCTCTTTAGGGATTCCTGAGTCTCCTCGATTCCTCATCGCCAACGACCGTCAAGACGAGGCTCTCGGAATTCTAGCCAAGTACCACGCCAACGGCAACGAAAACCACCCTACCGTCCAGTTCCAGTACCGCGAAATCCGTGATACCATCAAGGCCGAGCAGCTTGCCAACAACAGCTCCCGGTATACCGACTTCCTCAAGACCAAGGGCAACCGCTACCGTCTTATCGTGCTATTCTCCCTCGGTCTTTTCTCCCAATGGTCCGGCAACGGTGTCGTCTCCAACTACTCTGCTCGTCTCTACATCAACGCTGGCCTGGAAAGCGAAAACGAGCGTCTCATTATCACCGCCGGTAAGACTATTCTCGATATGGTCGTCTCAATCAGCTGCGCTCTACTGGTCGAACGCCTTAACCGTCGTTTCTCGTTCCTCTTCGCTACAGGAGGCATGTTCCTTACCCTCGTCTTCTGGACTCTCACTTGCGGTCTCTTCGAGCAGCACCAAGCTCCCGGAGCCAACAATGCCATGATCTTCCTCGTCTGGCTGCACGGTGTCTTCTACTCTACCTGCTGGTCCGGTCTCCTGATCGGATACGCCGTCGAGATTCTGCCCTACTCTCTCCGTGCCAAGGGTCTCATGTTCCTCAACATTTCCGTGCAAATCGCCCTTCTCCTGAACAACTACCTCAACCCCCTGGCGTTCGAGGCTTGGGAGAACGCAGACAAGACAACCCTGTACGGTGGCAACACCTGGAGACTGTATCTAATCTACACTATCTGGGTCCTTGGCGAGGTTGTCTTCATTTACTTCATGTACGTCGAGACTCGTGGACCTACTCTTGAGGAGGTTGCAAAGGTCATCGATGGTGAGGATGCTGCTGTTGCCGATGTCAGCCTTGACGCTGTTGAGAAGGAGGTTTTGAACGATGAGCATGCCGAGAGAGTGTCCTCTGTTGATGGAAAAGAAGTCCACGAGGTTGCCCCTACCAAGGTCTAGATACTAGACAGGTAGAGTAGCATTTTATCCTTGGCTTGAAAAGGTTTGCGGGCGCTTATGATTGCGTTCCTACGATACCACAATATATGTATTTACTTGAGCTATTGAGCCAGCTCAACGAGTTTAATTCTATTACTTGATAAACAACTGCCCTTATTTACATCGAGGTGCCTGACCCTGCCCTAACCTTCATCGCCGTTGCTATGGCGAGGGAAAATCTTTGTGACCGTGCCGGCTACTTAAACAGGACATTTCATTATGTATCGTAGGAAGGCTCCTATCATCTTATATCGTACTTATCGGCATGTCGTGATCTTGCGAATAGTATAAACTAAATTCCTCGCTAGTTTATTCATCGCTTTCCCCTAGACAAAGCCATAAGGTGACAGCGTCCAGCTCGTAAACAGTGGGACTCTTCCTATGATGTAACCTGTTTACCTTTCATCCTTGAGCCATGTGAGCGGAACCTGACGAGTAAGTAAAGTAATTTCATCTTCGAAAATGCCTTCTTTCAATATAGGGAGACACAAAGTTGGTCACCATATTATCATGTTTCTCTTGCGCGACTATTTTGTCTAATAGTCATGTTAAGTGGGAAGTATGTGCTAAGGAGCCGGGATATGGCATAATTGTACAGACTGAGGCCGTTCAACTTGATTGAAGTGTTGGACCAATCACTACTAATTATTGCATATTGTTATAGCACAATAAAATGCCCTTTTTGTCAGACACCTGCTCAAGACGATCGGCGACGTCTCATTGGCTATGCCGTGCACCCAAATCTGTTGCAACCATATCACTTCCCCTCATCAGTGACCTCACAAGGCATGAAAGACAGGTTCTTTGCAACATTGCATGATCACAGGTGCATAGTCACGTTTAAAATATACGAGAAATTGGCAATATGACCTCAAATTCAGTACTACCTGCCTGGTTGGGCGCGAGACTGGTCAAGTATAAGAATAGTAATAGTGCATAACGTTGAGACATCATGGCATTTTCGCGTCGATTCTACAATACTCCCAAATAAGATGCGACTGGATTTGACATCAAGAATCATGAAATCAACCATGGAGCTCCTCTTCCTTACCCTCATGATAAGAGCTATTGCCGCGAAAGACACAACCGCTTACTTAACGCAAATGGCAGACACCATGATCGCCAAGGGTATTCAGCCTGATCTTGGGTATCAGGATGCGGTTCTATACCTTGGATTTGAGAAGGCTTATGAGCTTTCGCAAGATAGTAAATATCTAGACTGGTATGTTGGGCAAATTGCTGGTCCTGTCGTTCAAGACAATGGCACCATCAAGGGTTTGAACACATCTAGATATATCCTTGATGAGTACAGGATGGGCCACAACTATCTTTATCTCTACAACCAGACTGGAGAGGTCAAGTACAAAACAGCAGCCAATACAATAAGACATATGCTGGACTCTTACCCCCGGACTCCTTCTGGAGGGTTCTGGTAGGTAGCCGAAGTAAAATCTCAATATTCTAGAATCCTATTAATGTGTGTTTCAGGCACCAGCAGTTTTTTCGGAACCAAATGTGGCTAGATGGTATCTACATGGCAGATTCATTCTATGCCAAGTGGACACATCTTTACGATAGTGATAACACGACTGCTTGGGACGACATCCTCAACCAATATCAGCTTATACACACAAACACTCTTAACGAAACTTCAGGTCTTCATGTGCACGGTTGGGTCGAAGGTACCGCCTCGTGGGCCGATCCAGCAACAGGTCGAGCACCAAATGTTTGGGGACGTGCTCTTGGGTGGTACTTTATGGCTCTCGTCGAGGTTTTGCAGTTCTTTCCCACATCTCATTCTGGGTACGATCAGTTACTCGAATATTTGAATTCTGTCGCCCTTGGCTTGAAGAATTCTCGAAACCTTGAGTCTGGAAGCTGGTGGCAAGTAATGAACGAGCCTTATCCTGAGCGTGATGGGAACTTTATTGAGAGCAGTGGCTCCGCCATGTTTACCTGGGGTTTGTTGAAGAGCGTTAACCTAGGATACCTCGATCAAGATGAATATCTTGATACCGCAAGGAACGCCTTTGTGAGTCTCGCCAAGAACTTCATCACCGAGGGCGAAGATGGTTCACTTGTACTTAACAGTACTGTAGCGGAGTGCGGTCTCACTAGCTCAAACGTGACTTTTGAAGTAAGTGCCTGCACGATGCTATCAAACATACTAATACCTTTTAGTACTACGTTAGTAGACCGACACTTGAAAATGGTCAAAATGGCGTGGGGCCATTTATGCTGGCTGCCTATGAATGGGAGTCATGGGCGAGGGATATGTAATGAGTGAAGATATCACATCGACCCTTGTTAGTTCAATCGCGCTGTGGATGGTGCCACGATAGTGCCATACTTGATCTGGGTACTTAGGTCTGAATAAACGGTCGTATTTGTAGTGATGATCTCCTGCGGGATTTCTCGATATCTGGGTGAAGTAAAAGCTCTAATGTATTATAAAGACAGACGTTTGAAAGTTCAATGCGTATGTGACAATCGCGAAGCAGTAGTGTCTGAAAGAAACCTAAGCTGAAGATGTTCGCTTCTTCCTTCGAATACCAACAAGGTGGCCCATTTCCTCCCAAAAGCCAGTCAACGGATCAGTGATAGAAGCTTCGTAGGCGTCAATTTCAGGACGCTCCCAGATAAGATCAACCTCCTTGGGTCTGATGTAGCGAGTTCCTTTGCCAAACTTCCACCCGATAAAAAACACCACTGCCACAAGCTGCATCGAGTAGTTCTGGAAGAATGCTTCAGTACTCCACGGCCTAAATGCGTTGTATCCATAGGTAAGACAGATGAGTGTCTGTATGAATAGGGCGATGTAGGCACCGTAGGGCTGAAAGTATCCATAGTAGGGACGAGTCTTGCGGTCGACTCCTTGGGCCTCACATGCCTTGTAATAATTGATGAAGGTGATGGAAATGACCAGAAAGTTAATAATGGCACCGCCTGTAACGATGTTTACAAGCCAGTTCAAAACCTCGGCAGACCCATTGGCGCATTGAAGGTAACTGAGAAACGAAAAGAGCATAGTAACGCAAAAGCACCAGATAGGGATTCCTCGCGAATTGACATATGTGAGAAAGTGAGGGGCACGACCAGCGAGCGCGAGTGAGTAAAGGGCTCTTGTGGCTGCATAACAATAAGTGTTTCCAGCAGAGAAGATGGAGGTGAATACCAAAAAGTTAACCACATGGGGTAGACCACTGATACTCAGATTCTCCATCGCAATGACGTAGGGCGAAGAAGCTGCATTTCCGGCACCACCTTCACCGAAATAGATCTCGGTGAGTTTGGGGTCGTTATGGGCACACACGATACCCACAGCTAATGCGCTGAATACGAAAAAGATACAGAAGCGATAGTAAACCGTCTTGAAAGCGTTCTTGATGTAAACACTGGGGTTCTTGGCCTCTGCCGATACCATTGAGATGTATTCCGGGCCGACAATAGTAAACGCAGCGGTGTATAAAGTCGAGAGGAAACCTTCCAAGTGTCCCAAGCTTCCACTGGTTATGTACGTGGTGAATGTTCCGTTTGCAAAATGCCGAAAGCCGTAGGCATCATGATCAGGGTTACCACCACACATTGTCACAAAGGTGAAGGCGAAAAGGATGAAAATAAGTAGGACTTTGCCACCAGAGAGCCAGAATTCAGCCTCTCCGTAGAAGCCCACAGCAAGAATGTTGATAAGTCTGCGGTAGGAAAACAGTCAACTGAAGAATTTGCTTCATCGGGGTCAGAGATCGACGTACGCATATGCAGCTATCACCGCAGTACAGACACCAGCTGTTGGGCCCGGATTGAGTGTGTTTGAGTCCCAAAAAGCAATGACAGAAGTTAATGCGACAATTTCGAACGGTATAATAAGTGCTTCATAAAAGAAGAAGTTCCACCCAGCGACAAAACCGAGAGCATCGTCTACCCAATGGCCAGCGAGACTGATGAAGCCGCCAGCAACAGGCATATAAGTACTCATTTCGGCAATTGAGTTATTGACAAGCGCAAGGACACAAGAGTAGAGGGTAAAAGTGATGAGTAGATTACCGGGACCACCCTTGGCAAGGCCACCGCCGATGCTGATAAAGAGAGCCGTTCCGATTGAGCCACCGGCAGCAATGAGCTGAATTTGACGATTATTCAAGCGACGATGAAGGTGGTTACTGGGGGCAACATCTTCAGAAGGGCTTAGGAAGCTATTGGCTTCACCCAGCGGAGGAGATTCCTTTTTTTCCTTGGACGTCATCTTTCGTGAGCGGACTTTGATGAAACGCTGACGAAGACGCAAACGAAAGTGGAACAAGAGAGGATCAACGAGAGCAGCATTGAACCTTTAAGTAAGTTCAGATACTGAGCGATAAAGAGCGCAGGCTGGTTATCTTGGCCTGAGTCTTGGCATAGAGTGATTTTGAAACCATGGTTCCAGGAGCTAGGCTAGGATTGGTTCCTCGCTACTGATCCCCGTACGCGGAGAATCAGCTTCTGCATTAAACTTTAGATTCTGGGGAAAGGAATGGGGATGGGAGGGGACAAGTGAGTGTGTCTGCGATTGCAACACCAAAATAGCCCTGCCACAAGTTTAAGCATAACAGTAGGATGCTAGAATGAAGTTTATAAACGATAGATAAAAGATATGATGAATAACCGGGAAATTTTTGCCTGATCTGTATTAGGGTACATCGTTACTGATCGGCTTATCTCGCCAAGGATTCTTTCCAAGGCTAGGATCCATGCTCAACTTACGGTACGTACCTTGCCATAGCACTATGGGGCCTGCCATCCCATCTCCACCTTCTTTTGAGTACAAGACTCACACCACATCACCGTAAATAGCTCACAACAACCTTTGGAGTCAGAACCTGGGATTGTTTGGTCTATTTCGTATCCGTCTTGTGACCAAGCACTTTTTCGCCTTGGTCGATGTCCACGATCGTTTTGTTATCCCAAGAGGAATTTCCAGTAAATAAACCCGAATGCGAGAGTCAGAGTTTCTTTCGGCTTTGGCCCTGATACCAAGTTGATGGCAGTCTGTATGACATCCCTGGTTTTGAAAGGCCGGAAATATATGGATTTACTGTCTTTAACAAGCACTGGCTTGAACAGTAAGTTCATTAAGGGTAACACTGACTGTATTTCACGACACTGTGGCTTGGATCAGTTACGAAGCCGATTATATTAATAGTGATGTGAGCGGCAATACGTTGTTAAATCTTGCAATGCGTCTGATCTGTACTTTTACAAGCGCCCCTGTTACATTGATTATGATTTTTTTCATTGTAAGAAGTCCGAGATATTATTGGACTCAGAGAACCTCGACGTGGAGTCGTGACCTCGCCCTACAATTGACCACGTAATGCTTATGGCAAACTTGCAGACCTGGTAGTGTTTATTGCTGTGCCACATATTCCTTCGAGGTTGAGTGACATAAATGTGTGTTATTGGTCTAGAGCAGAGCTGTGGCCTGATCGTGTTGGTGACTGTTGACCTCCAGATGTGACCGTTTATCTAAAATCTTGGTGGAAAAATATAGATGGACTTCCTGTTTTTCATATTAGCTCCGCAGTTCATGCCTAGGTACTGCCAAGGTTTTCAATATGAGGCGATTATAGAGAAGCAGTGCAGTTGATGCTGAAATAAACGTAAACAATAGGATCAGAAAATACATAAGCGCAGACTCGGACACTTCCTTTATAGGCAGTTCAGCTGACGACGTTTACGTACACATCATTTTTCTGCCTTACCTGAAAACAAATGCAGCCACGTTTATTTTGTACGAAATTCGTCCTATTTGCTATAAAAGCGTCGTTTAATCCTGTTTTTCATCTAGGCTCTTCCACAGCGACAAAAGCTTCAACATAGCAAGACATTGATCAACCCCAAACGTCTTCAATCGGCAAACAATATGCGCCCCGCAGTCTACGCCGCTCTCACCGCCTTCGTCACTGGTAGCCTTGCGGGTAGCCATGGCGGAGAGGAGAAAGTAACAGTGTCTGGCCTTTCTATCCATGTAGAGGGAAGTCCTGTTGGCGACACTATTGAGAGCATTGAATTCAGGCTCAACGGCGCCAGTGCTAAAAACTTGAAGTGTTTTGCTAAAGACTTCGCGTTTCCTGAACCTGTCACATTTCACTCTTGCGGAAAGTCGGACTACTCATTCACTCTTTGGCCCGGTGGACACGAGGTTGGTGTACACGGGCAAGATTTCCGTGTCATGATCTATCACGACGTTGGAGACTCGTAAGTCTACCTTAGAATATTGTTCCATCATTACTAACACGCCGATCTTCGTGGAGGTGCCCATATCCCTACCAATTGTGATAACAGCCAAGGAAGTGGTCCTGCTGATGAGATTTGTACCCAGAAGAAGTCTGTCACTTTCGAGATCAGTGGCCCTGTTGGCATTGGTCCTGATCTGTGACTTTAACGAGACGTGGGACGCTGGACTATCGCCTAGGAAGGTCTTACCGCTAACCTATCTACAAGATCGAATTACATAGCGGAAACATTCCCAAGCGTTTGTTTTGGCCTGGCTGACTATGTTATCCTGTTACACGTAGTCTGAAAATAACATGCTGTTGGGAGAAATATTGCAAATAGACCACGTTCTGTATTTGTTCGTAGCAAGAGGTTGAAGAGTGATTAAAAGACACGGAGCCGGGAATGACTGTGCTCCTTCGTGACACTACGAAAGCTCACTCCTACATGCCTGTTGTTCTGAAAGAACAATTCTTGTTTTGGACGACCAGCCTTTTACTGTATTACCAATCAACCCCACTAACCTCGCTTCGTTTCAATGCGTGGTGACGGCGCAAGGTACGTCATAGGAATAAAAGAGATAAAACTGCCCTATAGAGCCTTTACTCGTAGACACTCCTACTTTTTCCAGTTATCGGGCTTCGTACGCGAACAATGGAATCAACCAAACCCACAATGACAGATCAGGTCTCTTCCTTCCTCGGAAAGGTCGTGGAGATTTGCATCGTCTCTGCTGACTGCAAAAAGACCGCCGCCGAACTAACAAAACTTGGGATTGGCCCATTCCGAATATTCGAGTTCAACGCAGCAACCGTTTCGAACCGGTACTATCGCGGCCAAGATGGCGAGTTTGAACTGCTGGTGGCCTTTGCCGAGTGCAACGATATGGTCTGGGAAATAATGCAGCCTGTTGCCGGTCCATCTCTTATGCGCGAGTTCCTCGACAAACGAGGTGAAGGCATTCATCATGTCGCATTCGATTGCAACAATCTTTCACCTCAACAACGAAGGGAGGAATTCAAAAAACGTGGTTATGGTATTGCTCAGTCTGGAATCTGGCATGGGAAGAAGGGTAGTTGCGAATTTGTGTATTACGATACAGAGGGAGCTATAGGAACTTGCTTCGAGTCGTATATCTTTTCTGAGGATTGGGAGGAGCCTGAAGAAGCAAAATAGTGATCAATCATAACTCATATTGATATGTTGCGCTGCAGCGTGCTCTGGTTGGCTCAATTAGGCCCGCAATGGGGGCTCAGCTCGATCAAAAGGTCATCGTGCCTGTTTACCTCACATGGAGAAATCAAAACTCATCCAAACCCTAATCTCGATGCTCGTTGTGGCCAAACGGCGCTCTTCGTAACACATCAGCTATAGCTATGGTCGTAGGTTAAATCGATGTATAAGGACTATCACATACTTATCTTTCCAGGGCGTTCCGGACATTCGCCACCTGACCTCTCAGGGCACAGAGCTGTCGTCTTGGACCACGACGATTGGCGCTGGTCGCGACCCACGATACCGCGGTGATGAGTCCCCCGAAATAAAGAAAATGTCCCGTCTGGTGAGTTTTATCGCCCAGATAAATGAGAGGGGCAAGATACCAGCTCTGAGCTAATAGATATCTGACTAATCTTTTGTTTCTCCTAGATAAGAGAGGCGATCGTTGCGTACCCCGCATTGGGCCAGGCTCGTGGGCATCTCGGTCAGTCAGTTTATGCACAGCTGCTCTTCAACAATGGTATTAGGCCACATGAGTTCTGGCTCAATCTCACCATTTTAGATGTCGGCGGTGACGTCTCAAGATACTTCAAAAAATCTGACAACGATGCCCTGCTCCCTGAGCCGCGCCCGGTATATACCCCTATATTTGGGCTGCGAAGTGGGCACTTCTTCTCCGGTCTGCTTCATCGGCCAGAGAAACGTAGCGCCTTGTTTTTGGCATTCCATGGGCGACGAAATCCGATCGACTGTGCCAGCTGTACCGAGCTGTTTATGTCAACGATCGACGACGATCGCGAACATGTTAGGTTCCCTGTCTGGGCCTGTGTATCGCTTGAGGGTTTTGCAAATGGTCGTTGTGCTAACTGTCTATGGAGAAACGACCAGGGCCGCTCAGCATGCCAGTATAGGGCGGTACCCCAACTCTTATCACGGTCAGCCCTAGACGAGGCTTCTATTAACCTGCTGGCAGGCAGTAATTCCTCATCGTGGTTGATTGATCATAACCTAATACAGCGGTCACCGGACCCACTGTCACCGGGTACATGTCCTTTAGAGAGCAGCCCAGTCTCCTACTGGTTAGGAGAATAAATAAGTAAAGGCTTTCTAAGTGTTCATTACTAAGGGATTTAGCACCTTTCCAAAAAGGGTATCTGATAGCTGAGCTAATTGATATATATAAAAAGCTTGTAAAGCAATATGTTCACTTGAATGCCTATGCTACGTATCGTTAAATGCTCTAGTGAGATCAACACCACTTGCACATCAATAGCAGAGGGTATTGCAGGGTTGAATAAGTTGAGGTCTCTATTCGTCCATACGAAACACTAATAGTTTTCCAAAAGCGAATCTGATTCGATGAGAAAGATTAAGAATCTGAAACATCCCTGGCTGAGGTGTGGCGATTAGCTTGGTACTGCCCGTTCTCTCTTGTTGAATTTAAGACCTACCCTGAATTGCCCTTACAAACTCACAGCACCTAACTATGGTTGAGGTTGTAATTCCACAATTGATACCACGCCAGACAGGTGAGCTTCGGAGTAGGAGGTGGAACTATAACCTATCTGCCGTTGCTTAGTATCGTGATGTTTCGGTTAGCCAGCCTATTTTTTCGTTAGAAGACAAGCTTGAGGTATATCATGTACCATAGACGTAATGGATTCATAGTACACAGCCGTTGGGTAATGACTCTTGGTATTCAGAAGTAAATGCTAAGCGCAGTTACCATTGTCTTTGGCGTTGTTGTCTCATTCTCAATAATCCAAGTTTGTTCTTATCCCATCCTGCATTTTGCACGTCGGAGGACAGCATACAAGATGATATAGATCTCTGCACTGAATGCCTGCCAAAGACCATTATTAAATATAAGCAATTACCCGAAATGTCTATTTCCTCCGAAGAACCTGCAGCATCTCTGACATATCATTGCCCTCCAGCCTTTTCTTTTCAGCGATATCGATAGGTGTGCAGCCATTACCGTCCATAGACATCGGATCAGCGCCATCTTGCAGAAGTATTGTAGCTATGCCGACATGTCCAGCCCTGACGGCGGTATGGAGAGGCGACTCGCTGGTTGCAGCATCAGTATCCGGCTTTGCTCCACGCTCCAGGAGTCGACGCATCATCACTTCATTCCCTAGCCTTGCGGCGGCTCCTAAAGCGCCTGAATGCACAACGCGAGCGCCGTGATTAAGTAGTAAGTCGATCACTTCAGGCTCTTCATAAAGGGCGGCTACTATAGTGAGCGGAAAGGAAGCTGCATCCGGGTCCTGGTTCGGGTCGGCTCCTACTCCAAGCAAATACTCCAAGTACTCAATTTTCTGCCGTCCCATGCAGGCAACAATGAGAGGTGAGCCGTAATGATCGAATGGCATGTTGATAATAGAAGGATCTCTGGCGAGTAGGGCTTTCATGATGGGGATCGATCCAGTATTGACTGCACCGCGAACGATCTGTTCGCTTAGAGGAGTAGAGGGATATTGGGAAAGTAGCAGGTTGATCACCTCAACCTGGGAGCTTTTGGTAGCTGTCACCAGAAGGTCTTCGATAATAGCCAGTGAAACGTTTGGATCGTTTGAGAGTATGGACTTGAGCTCGCCAATGTCCCCTACTGAAGCTAAATTGTTAAGCGTGCCTCTGGAACAAGAAGTCATTTTTGCGGGTGTCGACGGTATGAGTGAGAGTGACCGATGAGCTTTTCTTCTTAAACCTTGACTGACTTTCAAACTGTTACTGAACCAGAGGATTAACATCCAGATCCCTTATACTTGGTTAGTATCTTCTTCTAGCCTTCTGTTCACGCGTACACTCACATCCAATCACCCTATAATATTTGAAATCGCCTAAGATAGCTTATAGGAAGGCCTTATCAGGGTCCTGGTAGAATGGAGTGCTCACAGTTTGGAAAAGAAATATAGTTGGAGATACGTATTTGCCACTCACCAGTCACGTTACGGTGACGTCGATCTTCTGTCATCTTGAATAACTACAACGAGCCAAGTGAATGATCTTCGCTTCCCGTCTTTCTATAGCGCCAAAGTCAGCCCCATATACGCGCTAAGTCTTATTGCATAGACATTGGGCACCTATGGTTGGGTCGGTCTTGGACACCACCGTAGCGCGGTATCAACTCGGATAGTTGATGCAGATCTCATATTATATGACTCCTCATCGAATAGGAATGTCTCTGTATGTCTGGAGTGCGGAACACCATTGTCTAAATGACTTGACAAATGTGACCTGAGACATGCATCGAGTGACGACAGTCTATGATGTTCAGAAACATGATAAATATGGAAGAGTATGTGAGGTGACAATTATAAATAGGGTCTGTGCCGTCTTGTTCGAGTCATCATTTCCAATAACAACCCCAATCGGTCGAGCAACACCTGCAATACAATCCATCTTACTCCTAAGTTCATACAAGTATTCGTCATGTCAAAAATCCTGCCAATGCCGAAATCGGCAGGAAATCACTTCAGAGTGACCATGGCCAAGATTACCGCGTCAAGGCCACCGACTACGACATTTCCGACGCCGCCGAAATAGGTGATGAGCCTTCTCCCTTGGGGCCTCCCTTCAATATCGGCGGCAACTGGGAAATTGGCACTGAGGGTACCCCAGGTGATGGGCTTAAGGACACAACCGCTGTGTCCTGGTACAGATTTGAGAAGGCGCCTTGGTATTCAAATTTCGAGTACAGGCTCGCTATCATCGCTGGGGATGCGTAGAAGTACAAATTCTCCAATAGAGAGCCTGACCAATACAATCTTAAAGTTCACCAGACCTCTGGGACGCACATGTTAGAGTTTAACTCCCGCAAAGACACCATCACCAACATCCCTAGAGACTAGACTCCGCAGGGCACAGTCTAGGCAAAAGTATTAGCCGTAATCAGGCACTGTTACGCTGTGGTTAGTTAAGCTTGGGAGGTGGACCGTTATGAACTACTAGTTGGGATCATGTAAAGAATGTCAAATTACACTAGTATTCTAATAACAGGGTCCAAGTCTGAACATACCTCGTCTATGATAGACAGCCATAGAAGTATTGAGAATTACCATGGAGTTTAGGTAGCATATCTCCAGTGAGGATGGTCATCTCCCAAGTTCATGGCATCATCCTCGGACAGTCGATAATCTCTCTCACCCCGATCTCTCTTCTTGTTCTCTCTCTTTGCAAGGAAGTAAAAGAGAGTACAGCTGATGCCACACACCCACAGCATCCCGAGGCTCACCGCAAGGCCTGTCCAGTACTGCGGCGCCTCGTGCGCCATAAACACGTTTGAAGCAATGATGCCGCCGATATTACCCAAGCCAATCTGCACAGCAGATGATATAGAGCGTTTGTAGTGGCCGCTCACAGTGTTGGATAGCCACCCAAGAAGGACTGGCTGCGTGATATATCCGCCTGTCACCATCATGAATAGCGAGAAGTACCGAGCCGCTGTAGGAACATGGTTCTGGCAAAGAAGAAGAGCGTAACCGACAGTCGCGACGACAACACCAAATATGGTGAAGCTGTATCTGTGACGAAGGCGGTCGGCAAGATATGCTGCTGATAAACACCCAATTGTGGCCATGACATACACGGGTATGGTAAGAAGTTGAGCACGCTCGGCAGCATATCCCATCTCACGGAGGATGGTGGGAATGAAGAACTTGAAAGGTTAGCTAGGCTTCACGTAGAGACTGGAAGTCGTTAATCTTACCGAGCCAGCATAGCCATTATTTAAGATGCCGAGGTAAGCAAGTGTGCCAAGCAAGATTTTCCAATCGGTCACAATTCGCTTCCAAGCTGCTTTGTTGAGATGATCCATCCTTGCATCCCCCACATCCTCAGCCAGACGGGCAACGAGTCTGGATCTGTCTTCATCTGTGAGAAAAGATGCTGTCTCAGGCCAATCAGGGATCCACCATCGGGCTGCGATACCACAGACAATTGTCAAGAGTCCTTCGAGGATGAAGATCCTAGAATATCTCATGTTAATAAGTTAAGTTACCTCTGAGTGCTTTCACATACCAACGCCAAGCTTCAAGTCCGCCAACATCATGCATCTTGGCAATAGCGAATGCCAGCAGACCCGAGAAGGCACCTGCTATGATGCTGGCGCTGAAGAATAGGGACATACGCCATTGTACTTCGTATCGTTGGTAATACATGCTGATGAGATAGACGCAGCCTTTTGGAGATTAAGTATATCATGTTCAATGGGGCATAGTGGTAGGCTTACCTGGAACGATACCAGCCTCGAAAATTCCTAGCAGTACGCGACATGTAATCAGGCCCTGAACGTTCTTTACAAGACCCATTCCCATCGTAGAGATGCCTATTTCTTAGCTTTGATAATGCAAGATTTGGGTTAGGTCTGTCAACATACCCCAGAGAACTGTGATCGCACTGAGCCAAAGAGAAGGCGATATCCTCTTGATAACAATATTGGAAGGAACTTCGAAAAGAATGTACTACAAGGCGGACGACGTCAGTCAGCCTTTGGAGTCTTACTGCACTTTTGTACAAGCTTCGGAAATGTACCGGAATGAAGAAAACAAACAGGGCCATGCTGTAATCATTTCCTGTCATTTTCAGATCCTCCGTCATTCCTTGAATCTTGGCATTGCCTGTGCCTTCGTGTTAGCTCACCTCCCGCAGATTCACGCCATTTTTGGCAGATAAGGTATAACCTACCGATGTTTGTCCTGTCCATGAAGGAGAGAAAGTATATCACGATCAGAGGGGGGAGCAGACGTAGGTCGCACTTCCGCAGAAGCTTTCGAGTTGCTTCAGAGTCATCGTGGGGTTGTTCCACAGTAGACTCAGCACCCTTGAGAGAAAGGTGGTCGATACCGGGTTTTTCCATGGGAAGAGCCATTCTTGATGAGAAAATGAGAGTGGGTACTATGGTAGTGAATCTGTATGTTCAGATATCCAGGAGGCAAACAGAGAGGTATGTGCCGCCCTTTTAAGGAAGTAAAGCCACCTGTATCCCCCTCGCGATGCTAACCTGTATTTGATCCAGCCCCAGCAGCTGCATAAAGACCAAGTCTGGGTCAACACAGAGTTCACCTTACAGGCTAGCTCGAGAGTTCTCCGTCATTTTGCTTGCGGGGCAGTAACGCGGGGAAACTGTAGTCTAGTAAATTGCGGATATTGAAGATGGAAATCCGGGGTAGTCCCGTCATCATCGTCACAGACTGGGATGCATGCCACATGTTGCTCGGGAATGGGAGACGGCACGAACATATGACTCTAGAATCTAGGAAAATGAACCTCTAGCTCATTAGAGACAAAACCATCAACGTTATCTAGAGCCATATCAAACTAGATGGGGGTTGGCCGGCTGGCGAAGGGAAGCTATAGTTGTCGTTTGGAGAATTGAGCTTGCGGATGAATCCCGAGCGCACTGCGAGCTAGCCGTAGAGCTGACAATCTTGTTGCATGTAGCAGTCATTCCTCAGCGTTCGGCTTGAGCCAGAGTCTCTCAGATGTTGGAAATTATTCGCTATCTTAAAAGGGCATGTATGCTATTATTCACGAAGTCGACTAGAGCCATATTCATAGCTCTTCGTATAGGCGAACTTTGTTTCATATTGTTTTTTACGTAAAGGTCAAAAAGATCAATTCATTCAATTCCTCAATAGGCCCGTCCGCGCCATTTCTATTATCATTTCATTCCGCTTGCATTGAACTTATCATAATATCCGCGGTGGAGATGATCGCCAATAGTTACCGAGACTCCATGCCAGGCCCGATACCCCGCACCGGGTAACAACCGTACCTAAGCTTTAGCTGCACGGAAGCCTCCCGTGTAAACATTTCCTGCGATTGTCACATACTTTACAGTCAACATAAAGCATCACTATTTGGTCGAAATCTGTATTAGAAGGCTAACCAAGAAGTCGACACCCACCACATCAAATCCAACCATGTAGGTCTTGGACTATCTCACACTAAACTATCTACTAACACACCATGGCAGGTACACAACATCCTTCGCCTTCTTTGAGGCCCTGGTCGAGGCCGGGGTCAAGAACTGCTTTGTCAATCTCGGCTCAGATCATCCCAGTATTCTGGAAGCTATGGTCAAGGGCCAAAGAGAAATGGCCGATAAGTTTCCAAGGATCATCACGTGTCCAAACGAAATGGTGGCGCTGTCCATGGCTGACGGATACGCCCGACTAAGCGGCGAGGCACAGTGTGTCATTGTGCATGTAGATGTTGGTACTTCTGCTCTGGCTGCTGCTATCCACAATGCTGCTATGGGACGTGCCCCTGTTCTGATATTTGCTGGTCTCTCACCCTACACAATCGAGGGCGAGCTTCTGGGTTCTCGAACCGAATTTATGTATGTTTTACTTCCCTGGCTGAGACAGATCGTGACTAATGATTACAAGTCACTGGATTCAAGATGTTCCAGACCAAAAGCAGATTGTTTCCCAGTATTGTCGATATGTGGGAGAAATCAAAACTGGCAAAAATGTCAAGCAGATGGTCCGTCGTGCTCTTCAAATTGCAACTAGCCACCCTCAGGGACCTTCATATCTCATGGGAGCTCGTGAGGTCATGGAAGAGACCATTGAGCCATACACCGTAGACTCGGCGTACTGGAAACCCATTGCCCCTGCTGCTTTGCCACAAGAAGCTGTCAGAGAGATATCAGAGGCTTTAATCAATGCTTCTGAGCCTTTGGTTATTGTTGGCTTTACCGGTCGTAACCATGCAGCTGTTGAACCGCTTGTGTCTCTGGCCAATGCTATCAAGGGACTTCGGGTACTCGATACTGGTTGCTCAGATATGTGTTTCCCTGCTGACCATCCTGGTTGGTTGGGCATGAAGTACGGTGTCGACGCAGCCATTGAGAGTGCAGATGTCTTCCTGATTCTCGACTGCGACGTCCCTTGGATCAACAAACTGTGCAAGCCAAAGAAATCAGCAAAGATCTTTCATCTGGATGTCGACCCTCTGAAAGAGTCCATGTTAGTATTCTACATTGATGCAGAACAATGTTATCGCGTAGATGCAGAGACGGCTTTGAAGCAGATCACAGAATGCCTTCAGGGTCAGCTAGCTGAGAAGCTCTCAGCTGCCAACCTCGAAAGCAGAGCAAAAGCGTTGGAAGAGTCGTATGCAGAGCGTATTCGCTCTCTGGACGAGCGAGCTAAGCTGCCTGATTCAGGAAAGCTCACAACAGATTACATTTGCTCCGCTCTGCGCGAGAAGCTACCGAAGGACACTATCTTTGCGGTCGAGGCTATTACAAATGCCATAGCTGTAGCCGATCAGATCCGAGCTACAATACCAGGTCAATGGATCCATTGTGGAGGTGGTGGCCTTGGCTGGAGCGGCGGTGGCGCCTTGGGTGTCAAGCTTGCGGCCGATGCAGCCGATGCTCTGATCCCCGGTAAGCGCAAGCGTTACGTGGTGCAGATCGTAGGTGACGGCTCCTATATGTTCAGTGTCCCCTCAAGCGTGTACTGGATCTCAGCCCGTTACGGGATCCCCGTTCTGACCATTGTGCTCAACAATCTCGGCTGGAATGCGCCGAGGAGATCGATGCTGTTGGTACACCCTGACGGGCCAGCGTCTCGGGCTACGAAAGAGGAGCTCAACATTTCCTTCGCGCCCAGTCCTGACTACGCGGGTATTGCCAAGGCGTCGAGTAATGGAGTCATCTTTGGTGCACGTGTAGCTGATGCGTCTGAGTGGCAATCGGCATTGGATGGGGCTGTTGAGAGTTTGGACCGAGGTGTCTCTGCTGTTTTAGACGTAGCGATCTAAGTCCACTATTTCAATTTGAGTGCATGAGGTAGAATATAGCTATACACAAGCTAAAAAATAACAGTTTCTTCCAAAATATTCTAAATCAGGCTTATCATTGACAATATGGGGCTTGAGTACTCTTAACATTAGTTCAAGGCGTATAAGTAGATATCTGCAAGTAGATACGTAGCAGCAGTAGTGGAAAGATATGATTCTGACTACCGTTTCCCAACAAGAAAGTGTTATCTGTCCACACATATGTGTTGTTCAAGATGCATTAAAGCCTGCATATGACAAAGGGTGTGATATATTATCAGGTCATTCCCGGTCAAATATCTTGCCTGGGTTCATTAGCCAGTGAGGATCTAGACTCGTCTTGATAGCCCGCATCACTTCTATTGGTATATCTCCAACCTCTGCCTTGAGAAAGTCTTTCTTACCCAAACCAATTCCATGTTCACCCTGTATAAGCCTTTGTCAGTAAAAGATAATTCTTGGGTTGGGGTCGGACTACTCACTGTGCATGTTCCCTCCATTTCCAAAGCCCGATATACCATTCTGTCGACACAATCCTCAACCTGCTTGTGCTGCTTGTTC
Organism: Fusarium heterosporum; assembly: GCA_013396295.1. Classification (NCBI taxonomy): domain Eukaryota; kingdom Fungi; phylum Ascomycota; class Sordariomycetes; order Hypocreales; family Nectriaceae; genus Fusarium; species Fusarium heterosporum. Next base: position 116,936 of record JAAGWQ010000232.1, read on the forward strand.
TCAAAAAGGATGGTCTCGTGGAAGTTCCCATCGCCGATGTGACCAAGAATACTGCCAAACAAACCGAGCTCGACCAAATCTTTTTTGGACACATCTTCAATACGTCAGTAGAGCAAAAGACCTCACTGACGAGCGATTACTAACCGATGAGCTCTGACACTCGAGATAAAGGAACTGCGACATCAGTAGACCACACATGTCCATCAGTTTCTCGAAGCGCCATCATACTCCAAAGAGCTTCTTTACGAGCTGACCACAAAGCCTTTTGCTTATGAGGATCGCTCTCGTACATGAATTCTTTGGCCTTGTGGTGTCGTGAAATACTTTGCACTTGAGCAATGCTGTCCTTGACAATGGCATCGTTACCGCTGAACTTGAAAAACAATGTTGGCACCTCACTCCACTGCCTGCTCGTAGCACCCATTCTATTGATAACGCTCATGAGGACTTCGTCGAGGATCTCAACAGCGTTGATGGGTACGCCACGACGAATCACCTCGATTGCCATGCTGGCCGCAGCTTTGACAGAAGGGAACGTGATCACAGCGATGCCATTGTGCTGCGGGATTGGCGCAAGTTTCAATGTAGCTTCAGTGACAAACCCTAACGTTCCCTCGGATCCTACGATCAGAGAGTTGAGGTTGTAGCCAGCTGACGACTTTCTGGGTCTTTGGCGCGTTTTGAGAATTTTCCCGTCGCTCAGGACCACAGTTAAATTTACTACCCAGTCTTTCATCGTGCCGTACCTCACTGCGTTGGTGCCACTAAGTGACGTTAGTTGACGACAACATTTGAGCTACAACAAATATTCTTTACCTGCAGTTTGTCCCAACCATGCCGCCAATTTGAGCCTGTACATTCGAGTCAGCGCAAGCTCCTCCTGTCACATTCGGAACGCACCGAAGGTCCTGGATCGATGGGGAAGAAAAGACCAGTATCCTTGATCTTTTCATTCAGATCCATCCATGGCACAGAAGGTTGAACGACGACGTCAAGACTTTGCGAAATTGTTAGCAACATTTGTCTGGGTAATTGTACAGTCGGTGACACTTACTCGTCTGCATGGACCTCCAGGATTTGATTCATGTTTACGAAATCAACGCTGACACCACCAAACGGCGCTGAAAAGTGACCCTCAACACTAGAGCCTCCAGAGTAGGGAACTTTTTATCTTAGTGCCCAGTCAATTTCTTTCGGAGATGTTGACTTACTCATAGGTACGCGTCTCTTGTGACAGATCTTTGCGATAACAGAGACTTCTTCTGTGGAAGATGGAAAGGCAACAGCGACTGGCAGCCGGTCAATGTTAATGGTCGACCAATCCGAGTAACCGTGAGACCGGAGCATCTCATCGTCAGTACTCAGGGCATCTTCCCCAAGTGCTTGCCTTATCTCTCCAATAGCCTGTATGCGATTAGATGACGACGTGGATATTCAACATTGCTCCAAGGACGCACCAACTCCATCTCAGCACGACTGGCGTAGCCGGATTCAGACGTGGCTTCCTCTCCATGATTGGCCAATGCAAAGATCAAGGACCCAGCTCCAACAGTCGTTGCTGCTGCTGCAGATAGCGATGCCAGAAGCACCGGCCTTTTCCGTTGTTCTCTTGAACGACTTTGATGGTGATTGTTGATATGTTGAGCTTTGCTGGAGTTGTGTACTCTGCATGACGCCAGAAAGTATCTTGGTCGTAGAGACCTTGCCAGAGTGACTCGGGTTGGCAATGACTTGAGCATTGTGAAGGGCAGTGCAACTAAAGACAATGTGTCAAGGAATTCTTTCGCAAGAACAGCAACTGTACACGCTGGATGATGCAACGGGCCAACAATCAGGAGCACTAATAGTGTTATATGGGTCCTCCACTCGAACCGGGTCGCTTCCGGGTTAAACCTTGAGCCTGTTCCGAAAGCCACGGGAACCATCCGTCAAAAACAACTGGTTCCCCCTCCTCATTTCTCAGGTCACCCACTTTCTCGGCTCAAAATTGGAAGATAAGTTACAGAGAAAAAGACCATGGCTACAGCCTCGGAAGCCGTCCCGACAGGAGGCGAGGAAATGGGACGTCGACCGAAACGCAAGAGGGTCGCATTGGCATGCGATATCTGTCGGGACCGCAAGATCAAGTGCGACGGCTCCAAGCCGCTGTGCAGCCCCTGCAACAAGAGAGGAGAGCCCTCTACGCGCTGCACATACACTGTCATTGGTGGAACGGCTAAGCACCAGAGCGAGCAAGAGTAAGTCGAGACATGTCAGAGTGAGGAGATTTGTTGGTCATTGGATTGATCGATTGTCTAGGTACATCGCCTCGCTACAGAACCAGGTGCAGGAAATGCATCAGGTCATCGATCAGCTTCGACAAGAGGCAGAGGCTAATGCCAATGGCACTAACAAGTCAAATTGCGGTTCCAACAGCCCCGATGGACCTCCACCACACCCCCAGCCAGCGCCAGCACCACCTTCACAGGTGATGCGAGGCCCTGAAGCAGGGGGACCAAGCCCTGTCAGCGCTATGGGAGCCACTACCCACCTCCAAAGCTCCAGCCTGAATCGCCGCGAGGATGAATTCTTTGGACAGTCTTCAGTGCACTCTCTGCTCCGCCAAGTACCCCAATCACATTCTCAGTCTGGTAATACTGACATCGGCTCCTTGGGACACGATGCCTCGTCACTCACTACAGCGTCCTCCTTGTTGGCAGCTGAATTTGCCCTGCCACCGCGTCAAGTTGCAGATACGCTCCTCAATCAATACTTTGACAATGTCCATATTTTCTATCCATGGACGCACTCGACTAGCTTCAAGAAGCGCTATGAGTCACTCTGGTCCTCGGACGGTTACCCAGGACCCCGTGTGTTCCAAGGCCATTCTGGTGATGTCGGGCTCGGGGGCGATCAATGCAGCGCATCTTCCTTCTTCTGCGCCCTCAACGCAATGTTTGGGCTCGGCTGCGAGTTCTCAGACTTTCCCCATAAGGAATCTGCATCGGCAATGTTCAACTCCCGTATGAGAGCCTTGTTGCAGGTGGATACACTGGACAAAGGTGACTTATCCCACGTCCAAGCTTTGCTGCTTGTGGGCCATTATTCATTATCGGGAGAGAACCCTATTCAATGCTACAACATCATTGGTCTCGCATGTCGCGTTGCTGTTGGCCTTGGCTTGCACACCGAAAGACATGCTGGTCAGCGTAGTGTCATTGAGAACGAAGTGCGTCGGAGAGTTTGGTATGGCTGTTTGCAAATGGAAATGTGAGTATCTATTCCATCTATCCAGAGTGTTTGTCAGCTAATGGCTCAATTTTAGGATCGTTTGCATGACCCTAGGAAGACCTCCCGTGTTGGAAATGACAGACGAGGTTCTCGTACCGGCCGCCATCGACGACGAATTCATCACCAATGATTCCTCACCTGACTCGTATCGACAACCTGACAACATCATATCACAAAACCTCTTCGTAGTAGAGAACATTCGACTGGCCAAAATCTTGGGCAAAATTCTGGCTTCTGTATATTGGCCAAGCTCTTCCTCCGACTTCAGCGCACTCGTTCGCTTGGACAGTCTCCTCGAGGGCTTCAGAACCTCTCTTATCGACGTGTTACAATGGTGGGGTCCCCAGAGCACACCCCATCGAGACTCTGGGGCTGCGACACAGCGACATCATATCCTTCAACGCCAAAGAAACGTCCTGCAAGCAAGATACCTACACCTGCGGATTCTGCTCTACAGACCAAGCTTTAGTGCCTTTTGCGCTTCAGCAAGACGCTCTCGCGCAACTGGTACCGGCGCAAGCTGCGATTTGGGCGAGACCAATACTTTACAGGCGGTGTTCCACGCCCAATGCGCCACGACCTGTGCTCAAGTAGCTTACGAATTATCCACATCTTTACTCGCTGCAAGGCAAGATGCTGCCACTGGTGCATGGTGGTTCAGTCTATTTTGTAAGGGCTGGGTACTCTCTAATCACCAAACGATCTACTAATGTTTCCCAGACCTGATGACATGCGGCGGTATAATCATTCTTGCCGAGTGCGCTCAAGCGGGAGGAAGTAAACATTTCGGACAGGAACAACTCGATGCCACATGGGAAAACACTACCATGCTTCTAAGGCTTATCGGGAGAGAGAACGGTCGCGCGAGAGGATATTTAGATCATCTACTTCGGCTGAAAGAACAAGCACGCTCCACGTCGTTCTGTATGATATCAAACCGCTTGTCGTTTGGAATTCGACTGACCTTTACATCTAGCGCAGTGGAATCCCGAAAATGCATCACGTATAGCCTCTCGTATGGCGTCTCGTAGACCATCAATCAGCATGCAAGGACTCCCAGAGGAGCATTTTGAGGGTAATGAGACATTGCCTGCGACTGCAGACGACAATGCAATCCAGGGAGATTTAATGGCATCACTATTCCAGGAAAACTGGGACTGGAGCCTCGAGGGTGGCATGCCGACTTACGGCGGTCTTGGCTTTGGAGACGAATTTATTTTTCCACTACCGAGCTGGAATTGATGATTACATTGACTATAATTTCCTATACTCCGCTCCAATATTGGGCTTTTGGATTTTCAAGACGAAGTGTCTGCTGTGTCTTGGCTGCATCAAAGCACAAGTGTAAGAGAAACTCGCCTTGGGGTACCTTCCACTTATTTGCTTGAGTGTCAAAGTAACTAAATGCATACTTGTCCAGAATGAATGCTGCCTTTTCTATTTGCCCTACAGCAACGAACACCTTTTTGTATGCTTTGAGCTCTTTGACTGGTCGGGGATTTCCATCGCATGGCGGGAGGCTGACATATAGCTGCACGACCTGCTTTCCATCTCTGTCACCTGTGTTCGTGACCTCAACTTCTACTTGTGCCGATATATCAGACTTTTGGGCATTCCCAAAAGAAGACGTGACTTTTGAGCTATCTGTCAGCTCAAAGGTCGTATAAGAAAGGCCAGCTCCAAAGGCGAACTGGGGCTCTGGCGTAGTCTCGTCGTCGTAGTGACGATATCCTACTTTGAGGCGCTCCTCGTAGTCGAGATCGAGATTATCGTCGCATGGAAAGTTGGCATAAGCGGGGTTATCCTCGTTCTTCCGTGGCCACGACATTGGTAGACGGCCTGATGGGTTGACTTGTCCTGTGAGGACCCGGGCAATAGAGTGTCCGCATTCTTGGCCTGCGAACCATGCCTGAACGAAGGATGACACGGTGTCAATGAACGGGGAGACAGTAACAGGTGACCCAGACAGGTTCACGACGACTGTGCGTGGGTTGCTTGCACTCACGGCAGTGATCAAGTCGTACTGATCAGGTGTCAGATCCATTGTATCACGGTCATAACCCTCGGATTCCAGCTCATTTGTCGTACCAACAAACACCACAGCGACATCAGAAGATGAAGCCGCAGCTGAAGCGTCTCTGATAGCGCCGGGGATGTCTACATGCTCCATGAATCGAAGTGAGGCTCCTTGGAACATGGTTCCGCCAATCCGCGATAGAACATCTTCATCCGTAGCCCAAGATTGAAGCTCAACCTTGTAGTCTTGATCCGCCTTCATATCGAACGTGAATCGTCTTTCGATCTTGGCTTTGTAAAAGTAGAAAGACTCAGGGAGTAAAATTGGCTCCTGTGGGCGATGGGACACTTTCTCTCCATCGATAAAGACATCAGCCTTTCCTGTAGTGATTACTGAGAATATATGATGACCACTGGTGGTAGGGCGTAATGTGAAGGACATGCTAGTGCAATAATCTTTGTCTAAAAAACTTGGCCAGGCTTCCTTGATCATGTATTCAGCCTGCGCGATGGTTTGCTGGCTGGCAGGGTTTTTGCCCACTACAGAGCCGTTGAACCACCTGAGCTGCACTGGGGAGATAGCCTGAGGCTCAGCATGAGGAAGAGCTCCGAATACAGGCACTCCCGGTGCATGTCGGTATTGAACACCTTGAGCTTTGAGGCCCTCTAGAGGGGAGATTACGTGTTGGGCGAGGACTTTGGCGCTACCACCGCCTCCAATACTGGGATTTAGGGCATGGTGACCGATAACCGCGACGGTGGCGTTTGGAGATAAGGGCAAAACGTTGTCCTCGTTCTTCAGCAACACCATTCCCTCGGCTGAGAGCTGTGTGATGAACTCACGTCGATCAGGATTCTCCTCTGAAACCTCAGGCTTCTCCATAGGGTCCTCAAATCGACCAGTCTTCTTAGCAAGGTCGATAACTCTGCCCACACTCGCATCCAAGATATCAGTAGTGACCTGGCCTGCTTCGATCTCCCGCAGAAGCTTCTCTCCACGCCATCTCGTTGGGCCTGGCATTTCCAAGTCCATACCCGAGTTGAGAGCAAGGGCGGTTGAGTATGTCCCCATCCAGTCAGACACTACAAGGCCCCGAAAGCCCCATTCCTCTCTCAATACTTCTTGTTGTAACCAGTGACTGTCCGCACAGTACTCTCGGTTGAGACGGTTGTACGAAGTCATGAAGCACCAAGGGTCTGAGTCTCGCATCACTAACTGGAAGGGCATCATATAAATCTCTCGTAGTGTCTGCATGTCTATGTTGGACGTCATTTTGTTCTGCTCTTTTCCGACTCGTTGGCAACAAAGTGCTTTGGAGTCGCAGCGATGCCCTCAGTTTGACATCCTCGAACAAATGCCGAGGCTAGAGTGCCGATGAGGTAAGGGTCTTCTGAGTAGGTCTCATAATTTCGACCTCCGAGGGGAGACCTGATGATGTTCATGGTGGGGGCGAGAAGAACGTTGGCTGATTTTGTCTTTGTCTCCCTCGCAATTTCCTGGCCCAGACGAAAGGCGACTTCTGAGTCAAAAGTGGCCCCGACATTAGTTGAGCAGGGGAAACACGCTGCGGTAATGCCGCTCACGTAACTCTCGCCCCTGGCGCCGTTTGGGCCGTCGGACATCTTGATATGAGGCACAAAGATTTGGTTATCTCTCCGGATAGTCGGTGTACGCCACCAGTCGACGGCTGCCAATAGACTAATTTTCTCTTGTATCGTGAGATGAGAAACAATATCCGCTGTGGCCTGAGGGGAATGCATGATGGTTGCGCAGTGTAGTTGTGGTTGGTGCTTTGACTCTGGCCGGGGAAGTAATAGTCGAGACCTGCTAGTGTTATGTAGCGCTCAATCATAGCTCGTGGTGGTTCTGTTTTGCAGGGTGGGTGTCTTCGGGAAGCATCCGTCGCAAGAGTCAGTCGCTTGCGGATAACACCCGGTAGTGGCCTTGCTAACACTCATCTGCGGGGACAACAAGCGTCTCCTGGACGCCCCGTGGGGTAGTCATCGGTTAAGACAAACTTTTCTTGGGGTCCCCGCGTGCAATTGACATTAACGTAGCTTTGTGAGAGACTATAATAGATGGCTGGATCTGGAGTTGTAAGAACATCTTCACCCCAGTTGCTACCGTCTCAATCAATTACTTTGAAGACTCGCCATCTCCCGTCCCTACTCATATCTCCGCTCTTCACCCCTGCAGTATCAAGATGGGCAGACCAAGCCTTGAAGGCAAGACCGATGTCGACATGGCAGAGAACGCTTCTCACGCTGTGGACGAGCAGATCCTCACGCTTGATCAGAGAATCCAAGCATTGGTTGCGTCAGCTCCTCCGTTTTACCAGAACAAAAACCTTCTTAAACTTTATCTTCTCATCATTCCCACCTGCCTATGCGCTGCCATCACCTTGGGATTCGATGCCAGGTAAGATCCGCCCTATAAAGACCCGCCAAAAGGTATAACCAAGGTCTGACTTTACTTAGTATGATGTCTGGTCTTCAAGCTGTGCCATACTGGGACAACTGTAAGTCTTCTTTAACGCGTCACCTTTTGCACTAATGCTGATCGAATCATAAAAAAGACTTTGGTCAACCCCGTGGCGCGCTTCTTGGTATCATGTCTGCCATTCTCCCTCTCGGTTGCGTCGTCGCGACTCCATTCGTCAGTCTTGTTGGTGATCGCTATGGACGACGAATGGGTATCTTCTTTGGTGCCGTCGTTATGCTTTGTGGTGCAGCCATTCAAGGTGCTTCAGTTCATTGTAAGACAACTCCCCTTTCTTCTCTCACAATGGCCGTTGACTGATGCCCGCTCGCAGTCGCCATGTTCCTAGTCTCCCGCTTCATCATCGGATTCGGTCTCGTCTTCGCAAACGCCTACGCCCCTATGCTCATCGGAGAACTCGCGCATCCAAAGGAACGACAGGTCATCACCTCCCTATATCAGACATCGTGGTATATTGGTGCCATCCTGGCCGCCTGGGTCACTTTCGGCACTTTCAGCATTCAAAGCGAGTGGGCATGGAGAATCCCTTCTCTCCTTCAAGCTGCGCCAGCCTTGTTCCCCATTACCTGCGTTTTCTTGCTCCCAGAATCTCCTCGATGGCTTATCGCCAATGGCCGCAGCGAAGAGGCCAAGTCCATGCTCGTCATATGGCACGCCAACGGAGATGAGAACGACGAATTGGTAAAACTTGAGTTCCAGCAAATGCGCAACGTTATCGAGGCCGAAGTCAGCAACGAGTCAGGGTGGAAAGACCTCCTTACATCACCTGGAAACCGAAAGAGAGTCTTTATCCTCATCTGCCTTGGCTGCTTCAGTCAATGGTCCGGCAATGGTCTCGTCTCTTACTACCTCGTCCGAGTTCTCGAGACTGTCGGCGTCACTGATCCAAAAGAGCGAAACATTCTTAACGGCTGCCTTATGATCTTCAACTGGCTTACTTCTGTTGCTTCCGCATTTCTCACTGCCCACATGAAACGACGCACCCAGTTTCTCATCTCTGTCTCAGGCATGCTTGGTATCTTTGCCGCGCAAACTCTTTGTGCTGGGCTATTCAATGAAGACCACAATACCGCCGCCGGCAAGGCTGTCATCGCCATGCTGTTCCTGTTTTACTTTTTCTACAATTTGGCCTTCAACGCCCTCCTGTACTCTTACCCAGTTGAGATTCTGCCCTACCCCATCCGTGCTAAGGGTTTCTCTCTTCTCATGTTCTTTGGCAAGGCGAGTAACTTTATCAACACCATGGTCAACCCTATCGGCCTCCAGGCCCTTGCTTGGAAGTTTTACTTCGTTTACGTCGCTTGGCTCGCGATTGAGCTTGCTATTGTCTGGAAGTTCTTTGTTGAGACGAAGGGACCTAGTCTGGAGGCTATTGCTGCAATCTTTGACGGAGATGCCACAGCTGAAGAATTTGAAAAAGACACGAATGACAGTCTGAAGAAGAAAAGGTCGCTGGAAAACTAGATGGGGTATCCTCTTCCACTTTGCAGGTGGGACAGTATAGATTTAGACAACAGAAAGACCAAGCTTACTAATTATCTGGATATAATTTGTATATGTAACCTGCCATAACACAGGCAACTTCTTGGTACAGTGGTAATGTCATTTATGTTCGGTCAAGGTAAGCTCACCTTAGCTTGTATACCAGGATCGAATAAATGTAATATTCGCACAACGAGTTTGCGCAGTTACCCTAGAGTAGATGAATTCTTAATCTGAGTTCCAGTCGTGCATAGCATCAGTCTTAAGAGGTCCTTAGTCTAATAAATTGTATTGATTAAGAACAATTACACAATTTTGTTTTTTCTTCCTAAACAAAAAGACTACTGTATATCATACCTATATGACGAAGATGGGTTGAAAGCCGGTTACAGAAGAGTGTTTCAGTTTTCCCCCAGTCGTGAAGCGTAAATTCGGCGAATCTCACTTAGACGTAAATAGAATCTATCGACAGGGCCTGCATAAATGATGTCAGGCGTGCACATGTCATGAGTTTCACGTAACTCTCCCACAGCTCAGCTCTCTCTCCGACTGTGTCAGCCATAGTCCCTGCGACTCACTTATGGGATACTAACACGATGGATGAAGAGGCAAGAAAGAAAAATGGGTAAACATCATATATAAGACCTGTGGTCGTTTTTCAAGATAGGTATCATTACTTTCGACTTGCACCCTGAAGCCAAACCCATCACCATCGTCCACGCTCGCTTGGAATGCTATTCCAAATATCCACTGCATTCTAGAATCTGCTGTCAAAGTGGGCTACAACTTGTACGACTACCGTCCATCAGAAGCAGCGGCGGCGATCTCTATCTCGTTGTTCTCTCTTGGCACCTTGTTTCACGGCTTCTAGCTTTTCCATCACAAGATTTGATATTTTATACCGTCCCTCCTAGGTGGCGTCTGCGATTTGATCGAGTACGTTTGACGTTACACGTCGGCCAAAGAGGATGAAGCCATGCAAAATCGGGAGTAGAATCTAAGATCCTATCTCGTTCATATTATGAGGGATTTCTAGAGTTATTGTTGAGGTCAGAGGGCTATTTTTATAGCTCAAGTTATTGTATATGCCCTGAAGTATAGGGCTTCTCTTGTGTTGGAAATCGTGCTATTTTGATATCGTGTCTTTCAAGCCTAAAGCTCACTTTCCTCTATCAGGTCATGTGAGGGTCTCAAGCCAGAAGAGCGGCTGGGCCACATACCCACGCAGAAAAGATATGAGGAAGCCTATGACGTGTCTAAACGGAGGTCTGGTCGGGCTGAGTTCACGCTAATGCAAGCTGCTGATAAATTTGACAGACAGCCAGACCTTCGTGTAGACAAGGATTAGGATAAATAGCTAGCAGCAGCTTGCACGACACTGCCGCTCATGGTGGGGTAATTTTAGGTCTACTCAGGCCCAGGGGTCATGGATTTAGAGTTGGACTAGGTATAATCATAATCTAAATGCCGATGCGCCTGGACTGGAAGCCCTTGCTGTCATCTGTTGTCCTTGATAATAGAATGACCCAACTTTATTTCAATCGTCAATAACCATATGGATTGGTATAGTGACGTCTTTACGCCAAAGGAAATCTGGGGACGCGTGGCATCGGTCCTATAGAACTTGGCATATACTTCGCATGATAACCACGACTAGGATCAACAGAATCGCAATGCCTATAAAATGGTCCATCAGCCCACGGGTATAGCAACTTTCACTATGTTCATTACATACGCTCTTGCAAGTCAACCTTTTTTTCTAGCTCTTACAAACAACAACAGCATAGTGCCATCAAGATGTATGTGCGTCACACTGCCCTCCTCTCCATCATGACGACCATCAGCGCCATGGCAGTCACAGCCCAAAATCTGTCGTTTGGAGCCGACAACTTCTACCGTGGCGAGAGCGTTCAGATGCAGCCTATCACTTTCCTTACCGCGTACCGCACCAACGTCGTGGGCAACCTCTTCTACCCACGTAACCTAAGCCGCAGTGTCGAGACTCCTGCCATCGTCGTCGGCCACCCCATGGGCGCCGTCAAGGAGCAGGGCGCCAACCTCTATGCCACTAAGCTCGCTGAACAAGGTTTTGTCACCATTTCCATCGACCTTCCCCACTGGGGCGGCAGCGACGGCGAGCCTCGCAACGCCGTTTCGGCCGAATACTATGCAGAAGCCTTCAGCGCCGCTGTTGACTACCTCGGCCTTCAGGAATTTGTTGACCGTGAGCGCATTGGTGGTGTAGGTATCTGCGGTAGCGGCTCCTTCATCATCAGCGCTGCCAAGATCGACTCCCGTCTTAAGGCTATTGCCACTGCAAGCATGTACGACATGGGCGCCGTCACCCGCAACGGCCTCCGAAGGTCACAGACCCTAGCCCAGCGCAAGGAACTCATCGACGCCGCCGCCGCACAGCGCTGGAATGAGTCCCAGGGTGCAGAGCCCGAGTTAGTCGGCGGCACTGTGGATAGGTATGAGGATGTTTCCGATGCCATTCAGCAAGAGTTCTACGACTTTTACCGCACCACTCGCGGTGAGGTCACGCCCCCAGGTTCTTTACCTAACACCACGACTCACCCCACGCGCTCGAGCCAAGTCAAGTTCCTCAACTTTTATCCCTTCAACGACATCGACACTATCGCGCCCAGGCCCCTGCTCTTCATCTCCGGTGACCAGGCTCACTCGCGCGAGTTCAGTGAGGAGGCTTTTAGACTTGCTGCTGAGCCTAAGGAACTGATCTGGATCCCTGGTGCTGGCCACGCCGATCTCTATGACCGTGTTGAGCTCATTCCCTTTGACAGGCTGATCCGCTTTTTTAAGCAAAATCTTTAAAATCATCTCATGAGGTGGGCTTGACCTATCGTTACTCGATTGTGGACAGCTGCATGGCTTCCAAGAGCGTTCGTTTCTACAGCATAAGCCCTTGCATACGCATCTGATTCTTCTCCTTTTCCTAACTTAGGGATACTTTTATAGACTTATTATTTATACAAACCACTTCTGCATCTCAAGAGGCAGGCTTCCTTCTACGGCTCTATATGCTTTTCGTGACCCTACAGATATTGAAAACACCCAAATGGGCGTAATAATATATGGTAATTTGAAGGTGTAGGTCAAGTGCGGCGCTCGCTTATCATCCCCATTAGGATGTGTAAAATCTTAACTCAGCCACATGGCTCTATTTTGTGACCTCGCCTACTGCAAACGTTTTTGCGCTAATGCAACTTGCTGATAAACTTGTGGAGCTGGCTCGGATACCTGATACTCGGCATAGATTAGCTGCCAGCAGGCATATCTCCGATGCCTATTTAAGACTTATCACTGGCTGATGCCCCGATCGATCATACGCCCGAACTAGACTGACTCTGATACTTGACTATTTTCTCGGCGAAGTTTTATCTGCAATATGGGACAAAGGGATGGACTGGAACAGCGGTGATCTTATTCAGTCAACTAAAACGATCTTACTTGACTGATGTTTGTTCTAATTCTAATAGATCGAGGGACTAACCCCTAGAAGAGAGCTAACGGATTTCAAGTGTCGACATGCTGTCGAAGCCCCATTTATCGTACACTGCCTTCGACAGTGGGGCCGAACCGTGAGGTTACGCGTATGGGTGAGACACGTCATCGACACACATATCTATCCTTCATAGCCTCTACACTAGATGCTGCTGGGGTGTCGTGATGCAATATGTTTTTGTATTTAGTCCTCTTCTCCTGCTACACCATAACCTGTGCATTTCTACTTAATCTTGAGCCTTACTTTTGTTTACAAGTATCTGTCCACTACTACGATGAATCCCTGGGTAGTATGGTTGCATTTCTTTTGCTTCTTTTTGCACGAAACACAATGTCTAGGTACGGCTCAAATTATGGCCTGATCAAAACAATCGCTGTGTCGATTTTCAATGCTAACCTTTATAGCGCAACCAGCAAAGGTTAAAAATATTCACCAAATCTCAAGCATCGAAGACGTACTATTCTCCATTGACCCGTGGCTACTCTATCAGTCAGACAATTTCCTACTCGATTTCAGACTCTCTCTCGATGTGGAGCGCATACGACTTGATCTACGGCAATTTCAAAGGGTCAATCTCGCCTCAAAAACCCTACATCTTGAGCCAGATGGTGTAGATGAGATTCTCGATAATTGGGAAAGTTCAGTGCTATTGGAAGACAGGGAAACCATGCTCTTCGAAGGCACTACTCTTCTTTTCAACCGAGCTTCTCATGAATGGAACGAAGCTGGCCGGGCACGAATCGCGATCCGACATCCACAACCTTATTTGTTCGAAGGCTTCTTCACCTTGAATGGTCGTGTCTACCATGTCACACCGAGCGATGAATATCTGAAAAAAAGAAGTGATGGTGATCCTTCGCCGCCAACTTCAGGTTCTACACATATGGTCGTTTGGAAATGAGCTGGTGGAATCCAAGATGGATCAGAGCGTCACTGCTATTATGAATCTGGCTATAGCTATGACAGGCTCAGGTGTTACTGCAGACAGCTTACTATGACTGAAGTCCAAGCTAGATCGCTACAAATACTTAAAAGATCCTGCTTTAGACGTGCAGCCATGCCTCCTAACTCAAATCATAATTATCTTGGCTCGATGTCTTTATGTGATATCTTGGTAGATCGATAGCGTAATGAGGACTGCATTTTCTTCAATACTATTGTGGGAAACAAGAAAAGCCATAAAGTCAAGCTACAAAAATAACCCTCTCTCAACTGGTGCATTCCTCATCTGATCTTCTTGCATTTCCTGAATCAAGAGGTTGTCAGGATAGTCCTCAATATCCAGGTCCATGTATCCACGAGGTGCCCATTTACGTGCGCATACAAAAAGGGTCCTTCCATTAATGCTCGTATCAGATAGAATCCTTAGCGCGCATTCGCCTGCATCCTCGGTTGTTGCAAACTCGACTCCAGACTCCTCCACTTCGTCGAATTGCTCTTTAGTAAGAATACCAGTACGGATGTACCTGAAGAAAAAGTCAGTTAAACAATGGAAACGCTGCGGGATAAGAAACTATGTACCATGGTGCGATGACATTGACTCGACTTCCATAGTAAAATGCCGTCCTTCTCAAAGCGTGCATTATTCCACGGACTGCCCATTTTGTGCTACTGTACTCGGGGGATCTTGGAACGTCGAGGAAGCCAGCTCCTGAGCTAATGAGGATCAAGCATGTATCTTCTTGGCTTTCATTAACCTCGGGGCCGTTTTGCGACACAAAGTAGTGCATAGCTAGTTTAGCGGTATAGAGTGCTCCTTTAAGATTAACATCGATGATCTGCAAGTCTGGTTTCCGGGGTTCTTCGCTTTTGCCTGTACAAGCCTCAGTTAAAAGCCTGGGTTCAAGACTTTGGCTGGGAAGTTCTTACCCTCAAAAGTAAAGGTCTGGTCTTGTTTTGTCATACCCGCATTGGCTATCACATAGTGAATCTTTCCGGAGGGTGAATCTTGAGCTGCCTGTTCAAAAAGGTGAACTTGGTCTTCCCAAACGGTTGCGTCGCATTGGACAAACTTCACTCCTTTCAATTCGGAAGCAAGCTTTTCGCCAGTAGCGGCGTTCATATCGCCTATAAAAACCTTCAGACTACTGTAGGTTAGTCTCATGTCTTTGTAGAGTCATGTGAGGTTATCCATACCCTGCGTTGTACAACGCTCGTACATATCCTTCCCCAATACCGCTGGCTCCTGAGAGAGGTTAGTTGACGCCTCCCATGAGGATATTGAAATTTTGCTAACCCCCGGTGACGATTGCAACTTTTCCAGCCACTTGATCTCCACTGGGTTCGACATCGCAGTTTACGGGCGATGAGGTTCGATATGGAGGCATGATGAAAGCCAAGGCTGGAGTTTTGGTGAGAAATTAGAGATTATGGTTGACGTTCTAGTTGTTTTGATAAGCGACCAGACTTTGGAACGGAATCTCCCTCCTTTATGCGAATCTTGACAAGTACTTCTCTTTCAGTTTCCTGAATCTTCTTTAGCATTACTAGTACCGTCCAATAGAGAATTTATGGGCACTTGTCCCACTTGATGTCATTGCCAAATCCAGGTCTTTAGCTCATCTAATGATAGGTCCCTCGCCACCCCAAACCTATTCTGGCTGCACTAATGCAACCTGCTGATAGAGTGGGGTAACCTTGTTCCTCTCTTGCAGACAGACTCACGTGCATGGAACGATAACACCTTCACCATCAAGAAAATTCTCTCCTGGTTCAACCCCGTCAATATACTACAGGTCATCCATTTCTCTCATAATCATCCAAATACGTCAATCCGTCAGCATTCGGAGCATCACGATGCCAGAACCACAAAGGATTGCCATTCAGCCAATGGCCCAGCAGCTGCTTGTGCAGAAAGGTGGAGAAGACTGGACTGGGGTTACTAGTACTGCACAAAGGCGAAAGCTGCAGAACCGACTCAACAAAAGATCACAATGTCAGTGCTTCTCCCTCCGTAGCATTTCGGTTTAGTGTCTTATATTATCCACGGGATAGATCTTAGAAAGCGCCGGCAACTTGATAATAGCCGTCTAGCCTCAAATATCGTTGGAAGAGTTGGTTTACCCACCGAGTCATTGTCTTCCATAGCATTGGCTCTTGAAAGCCCACCAGCTGCTATGTTTGACATGATACGACGCACATGCGAAGTCTTTCATCAGCCTGACGTAAGCGAAAAGGTCTTCGCCGTCGCCTGCAAAGCCTACATGGACTATACCATGAACGCGCCTCGAATATCGCAGCTTCCATTTCTCATCACTCTCAACGTCACGATAGCGGTTTCAAACAATGCAAACCTATTAGGCTTTGACCATAGGCTTATGTGCATTGATGAAGCTATATCACCATTTAATACCAATGGGCCATCTACTTCAACATATAATCCCCCAGCAGCACTAATGCCTACGGAGGTGCAAAAGGCTGTTTTGCATCACCCATGGCTCGATATATTTCCCTTTCCCCGATTCAGGGATAACCTCATTCTGGCGGTAGATGCGAATCTTCTTGATGATGGTGAGCTTTGTGAGGATATCTCAGAGATCAATTGGGAAAACGTAGAGAAGCCTAGTCTAATCGTTTGGGGCGATGCTTCCCAGCCGCATTCCTGGGAAGTCTCACCCTGGTTTCTTCGAAAGTGGGGCTGGCTACTTCAGGGCTGCCCTGAGCTACTGGAAACAACGAATAGATGGCGACAAAGTCGGGGAGATAAGGTGTTGAAATGGCATACTGCGTAGTAGAGAAGACTTTAGTATTCTTACATTCAATTGATTCTACAGTGTCGAAGGAAAGCCCAGCCGGCCCTCTGTGACGAGCCACCGCGACGTATGCCTGGCGACCAATGGATTACCTTCTCTTGCGTGCGGTGCTGTCCGACAAATCGTACCTATAATGAGGGACGCGCACAATAATTTTACCCAAAACGCATTTATCTGCTTAGACAACCTCGCGGGTCCCACACGCCTACGAGGTACTCCATCCGACTCCTTTCCAGATGTCTTTATCGAGTTCCAAGCTTTAGCAGCATCACATGTATCCACACAGGTTCGTTGGGTACTAGAACACTCCGACATCTCTGGCAACGAACAGGCCGACAAGCTAACAAAGGCAGCATCATCGCTCGCGAGCCCGGAATCGCTAAGCAGAAGCTGGATTATCTACGAAGAATCGCAAGACAAAAACCGAAAGAAGCATTCCAGGCGTGGTGGTCCATCTCCGCTCAGGAGACTGAATCTCAAGACGACTACATGCTGACGACCGGAGCTGTCGCTCCCACATGCAGCGTTGTATCATCTGCTGGCAACGAGGTCTCTCCATGGGGACTTTGCCGCATACCACGAAAGATTTGACCAAGTCGATGCACGTCTGGTCTGTTCATGTGGCCTACACAACATACCGGATCATATCTTCTACTGCAGAAAAGTACCGCCGCGTTGTCGAGTGAGGCTCACACCCTCAACGAGCACAGCAGTCAATCTAGCAAGGGGAAAAGACTTCAAATTCATCAACCTGTCCAGGGACAGCGCGCTCTTCGGAAAGATATGCCCTCACCATTAGGGGACGACGACCAGAGAAGCACTTGCGACTCTCATTCCTTCCCTTCTCACATCTCTCTTGTAGACCTTTTCTTTATCTCTTTATCTTTCTCTTGCCTGCTCTCGACCAGATGAAGGGTGTTACCATGCCCTCCATCTGGTCATAGCCACCTCGCGACAGTCTCGGGATGCCACATGCACAGGTCAATCTCAGCTGTCCTGAAATCAGGCCTCGTCAGCGGCTTCGATGCAACAGCCGCGCCTTGTCATCCCGCTGACGGGTAGTAGGCTCGATACAATGCACCATTCGTGCCGATGGTATGCTGGATAGAGTGCGTCCTACCGATGTGTGCAGAGATAGATGCCGAGGTGAAGACTAATTTGCGTTGCGAATGATCAATCCCTTGTAGTCAATAGCATTTCTGTAAGTATGTGTAGATAGAAATCAATTTCTCTAGCTCATGACATCCTGTGCCCCAATAAGGGACTTTTGGAGCTTGAGGCCCTCAGGACGAAAATACACATAACATAACATAATAAATATGACATAAGAGCGTCTCAGTACGATTCATTTCAGGCATCACTTTATTATGTTTAATATGCTGCCAGATTCCTCAGCCATTTAATAGTGTTGATATATCAATTAACTTAATCGAAAGACTTTAATATAAGACAAAAGGTACTCATCCACGCTACTTGACCAGGACCCAAACTTAATGGCAAAGGTAGAATCCGGATCGATGCGCTCAGACGGCGTATAAGTTGTGCTCAGGTTAAGCAGAGAATACTCAAGACAGTGGGCGAGAATGGAAATACCATAGGTCGGTATCTAGGTTCTGTACTAAGCTGTTTCCGATTGTTAAAATGTAAGCTTACTTCACTCCTCGGCTCGACTGGGCACATGTCTATTCGTCAAGGTATGCTTACACGGCTATTATCACTACCCTGTCACTCCATAAAGATTCAAATGGCTTCAAATTCCTTTTCAACCCAAGTATAAGATTATGCTTATGCTGATGAGGACAAACGCTTATTATGTTGGCTTATGCATGTAATCTCGAGGTAAGCGGGTGTCACTAAGGTCGGTAGCCCACGGACACCAGCAGAATGGGGATTCCGAAGCCGAGTTAGAGCTAATGATAGCGGTTAATCAAGTGTAGGCTAGTAGTACAGCCTACAGGTTTGAGGCCTATAGTGTTTAGCTATCAATTCGTTTCGAGTCGTTGAAACGGTAAGACACTTTAGTGCTAGAGCTAAAGCAGTTGTGGGTAAACTAAGACTGAAAATAACACCGTAGAGGGGCAGTGTAAGTCAGCGGCATTAGACAACGTTCAACTAGTGCTGATGACCTCGCGAGAATATGTTGCACGAACAACGCTTCATGTGGTTACTGATGCTGAGCCCGAAATTTGACAGTAATGCAAAACAAATAAGATAGATAAAAGAGCTGATACATCACCACAATTACTGACATCATCAACACATTCAATCATCCCTCAGGCATACTACCTCATCGGATTCATCCTATCCCACCACACTTTATACACTCAACTTTAGTCTCAACCTTAAATCCGTCAACATGCGCTTCTCCACCATTCTCGTCTTTGCTGCCTCTACTATCGCAGCCCCAGCTAACAACCCCATCAACCCCTCAACTCTCAAATCTCGCACCTATGAGAACCACAGCCACGCTGGAGACTACGACTCTGTCTTGCCTCCTATCGTGCCCATCAACACTCGCTCCAGTGACAGGGACCTCATCGCCAAGCTTATGACTGCCCCCACTCAAGCTGAGCGTGCCAAGCTCCTTGATCAGCCTGGTGACTACATCTTTGACTTTGTCCACGCTACTGGAGCTGGTGAAGCAGTTGGCAAGGGCGGTCGCTCAATCTCTGCTACAGCCCTGACGATGCTGTCTTCGTTGCCTCGTTCGGCAGCACTGACCCTGGTGTTAGTCAGGTTGCCCAGAACTTCTTCAGCTTGCGACAGGATGTTGTGTCGGCTACTCTCGGCGGAATCAAGACCATTGATGGCAAGGACATCGAGACATTCCGCGACATAATTCCCAAGAACATTGCTCTCGGTATTGACTCTTGCCTGAAGAAGTGTGGAATCAAGAGGAACGCCAAGCGTAGCATCGAGAAGTTCATGGATTAATTGGCCTTATGCCAATTGCATGATGATGGATCTCATGGTACATACTTGGTATCTTATCCTGTTACTCTTTTTATTCTGATTTGATTATTTGGAGGTAGATATTTAGCTGAGATTCATGCATAGACTACCGCGTACGCTAGAATAGATGCTTATGATGCACAACTAATAACTCGTCCATGTGATTGCCATTTTAGAAGTCTCAACCATTGTAACTTGCTTAAATATCGCCAATGAAACCGCCGCTCACCTTTTCTAAGCCTACCCTCTGATAATATCAGGGACCGTGCCCAGACTGGCACTGCTACACTGATATCTAGAGGCCTCTATTCCCTCCTGACAAGTGCATGTTTAAGCTGGGTGGGGCGAGGTGAGTGACTGGCTCTATTGACAGTGGTAGATATCGGAATTGTGGCAGTATTAATGTCTACTCAAAGGCTAGCCCTCCAGGGGGCGTAATCAGAAGCTTGCAGTAGCTTTTCATATTGCCTCCTCCTCACACCCACATTACCCCCATCAAACAAGGAAAGTACAGTAGCATCGTTGAGAAGGCGGCCAAATCCGGACTCATCGAGATAGGATCTCCTAGTAAAGACTTTGTTAGCACACCAAATCACATCAAAACATGGTATGGGCAGCGTGCTGCGAGGGGCAGAAAATTGACTTACATTCCCACAGCTTGCATGACCTCCCAAACGGCCTGCACCGCAGCCTCTCCGCTATATATCTTGACTTGAAGACAGGACTCAAGTCTGCTGGCAGCATCTCCTCTTTCATTATCGAGTGCGTCTAGTGCGTTTCGCACAAGTAGTCGTGCCGCGTCGGTTTTGGTCTTGCAGTTGATGAGGAGATCTGCCACACTCTGTCGATAAATGATAGGGACACTACCGCCCCTAGGATCCTCTTTGGCGAACTTAAGTCCTTGATTAAATGCGGTGCGCATAATGCCACATGCCATGGAACCAACGAGTGCTGCAGTGAAGCTAAATGCCATCTCGATTACAGATACTGTTGGATCACCTTTTGCGCAAAGTAGATGAGCTGCTGGAACCTTGAAGTTGGTATACCTGGTGTGCGGACCGCTGGCCCCAGTATGTCCCATAAGCTCCGGCTCACTGAGGATGGTATAGGCCTTGGAGTCGTTCTGGGCAATGATGTCCCTAGTGATGAGAAGGATCATAACATTGTCCCTTGGGTTGACATCTGGCTTTTCAGGACCTCCATCCTCGGAATAGCGGACGCAGAGACATGTCAACTCAGCGCCTTTGCCATCCCAGCCACCACTATTAGTTGTCCATAACTAGAGCGAGGAGTGTCAGTGGTTGATACCGTAGTAGTGGAAGAGGATTGGCTCATACCTTCTCGCCATTGACAATGTAGTAGTCTCCTTCCTTCCTTGCAGTAACTCCCAAGCCCCGCCCTCCCTTCTCCAGATAGTTGGCAGTGCCGCCAGGTTCGGAATGGGCGAGGCCGGCAAGATAATCGCCTTCGCCGCTGATGAAAGGCTTCAAGAAACGCTTCTTCTGCTCTTCTGTACCACCAAGGATTAAGGGCATCAAGCCCAAGGCAGTTCCAATGAGAGCTATGTTGACACTTCCGTCGACGGTGTAGAATTCCTCGAGGATGAGGGACATATTCAGGAAGGACTCGCTAGTACCTCCCAGTGCAGTTGGGATGAAAGCCTTGAGGAATCCTGCCTTGATAGTAGCCTCGTAGAACGGCTTTGTTGCTTGAAACCGCTCACGCTGGGTAGACAGATGTTTGTATTTGCTGCGCGCTGGTCCCAGTTCTTTCTGCGCAAATGAAGCTGCGTCGCTAGCAAGTTGCAGCTGTTTCGCACTTAGAGAGAAGCTCGCCATGTTGGGAGAAGGAAGTATATGTGTAAGAGAATCAGAAAAGTAAAAGTCTCGAAGATTGTATGACAATGGGGGTTACTTTGTATTGTGTGCTGATGAACAAAACGAGTGGTCCTACGAGGAATACATCGACTTTAAGTACAACTTGAGGCCTGCATCTTGCCGACACAGATACAGTCAGCTCAACAGAACAAGTCTACTCCTGACTGTCGAACAACCTAATAAGGTAGTGCCGGCTAATATGTACCCGGAATCTCTGTGGTTTAATTGGCTTATCAAATTACTCGCTTGTTTGCGGGGTATCAAGATGAGTCTAACCCCTGTATCTGTCCCCTTTGGGCAATGGCTATCTAGGCCGGGAGATAACTGGGGAGGGCATCAGATATCGTCACCTGCCTTGGTAGCTAGCCCCGTAGTTCCGGACTCTGTTGGCTAGAGGCCCTCATTAGATAAAGATTTGCATCCGGAGTTCGATAGTGGTTGAATACCCCGCTTCAAAGCACCTTAGGACTGACAATCACTAACGGCAGCTCTCGGGCAGAGGGAAGAGGGTCGGAAACTAATTACCCATACCCTAAATTTGTGTTAGAGATCTAACACATGTCTTGCAGCAAACTTAATGACTCCTTGCTAACCCAGATATAGCTCTTTACCTACAGCATGGCTTTGTCTCAATTATCAGGCATAAGAATACTTGTTGAAGCTGTCCGAACTTCTATGAACCAGTTTTGGTACAACACACACATTAACTCTCACATTGATACTAATATTACCAGAACGTAATACTAACGCTTGTAGTTTCATTCCATATGTTTATCTGAAGCACTGTATCGTATATAGAAAGAATCTCCAATATCCTAGTGGTACATGTCAGGGAGTTTTCTGCCATGGACCTGACCCAGTAATTCATTCCAACCTCTTTTTTTTTTCTTTTTTTCTTTTCTTTTAATTATAACCTACCAGCTACATTACAAAATGCCTTGTGATCAATTTTCTGCAGTTCAGACAGCGAGATATCCATATTAGTCCCACCATAAAACAGGTCCAAGCCTTGGCATCGCATGTTTTTAAACCGCGGTAGCTCGCCACAATCTATTCACATGTTCGTACCTTCTAACTATTAGCTCCAGCAAACACCTCAGGTACAGATAGAAGACTAACGAGCTATCTACTGGGGATAAAGAGCGAATTAGAAAGGGGGACAAAATGAAGTAGTAAGAGTGATTTTTATACCTACATTGATTGTTAAATCGCCAAATCGAGTATTGCCATTGATTTTCTTATTAGACATAAGTTGAAAAACACTACGAGGATACGATTTCTCTTCGCCAACACCGAGGGTCTCTTGGCACCTTGACTGGTGTTGGTGTTGGCCGAATCCGGTGTCATTCTACTGACTCGGGGATCACGTCCTAACAAACCGCCGGGTCGCTGCGCTTGGACATCCGCAAGGACCTGCTACCCCAAGTAACACAACATCCGGTACCTTTCATAGAATCTGGTTAAGCCATAATAAAGACTACTTTCCAACACGGTCATCGAGAAGTCACGACCAGATTGTACATCACTTAGCGGGTTATGAGACGAAATGTATAAGTAGTGCTAACACCCTCTCAATCCTATACAGTGGCTGTGCTAGCTTCCACGTACTCAACGTCAGCTGATGCCTGATTACCGTAATCCGTGCGGCACAGCCCGACTATAAAATGGATTGCCACCGTGATTCACCAGAACTGGCCAGACATACAAAAATGTTACACAGCGAGAAGCAGAGTTCTGAACCTCTATTACATCAGGCTGTGGTCGTAGGTGATATCAGTACAGTACGTCTTCTCATCCAAAATGGAGCCGATACAACCGAATTCAACAGCGAAGGCGCAACGCCCCTCCATTTGAGTGTCGGGTATGCTTCCAAAGTCGAGGCAATAGCTATAGACATCGTGCGGTGTCTTCTTGAAGCCAATGCAGACCCATGGCAGGCTCTTGGCGAGGACAAAGCGGTGACAAAGATGGGTGACGAGATCCCATATCCCCCAATCCAGATCGTCTTCAGCTCTGGAAATGAGAGTATGGTCAGGTTGTTTCTGCCATATATCCAAACACAGTCAGAGGCGCAGAGTGCTTTCTTATGGGCCATTGACGGCACCAAGAACCTGGAAATGATTCGTGCGATCCTTGACCTTGGACTAATGGATATCAATGCTCACTTAAATGGTCACACTCCACTATTTTCAGCATGTCTGCGACGTGATTTGAATACAATCTCACTCCTGTTAGGCGCCGGTGCGAATACAAATATACCTACTAAACACCCAGCGATTGCAGGAGCCAATACTTTACACGCTCTGGCAGCACCTTCATATTACGGCTATTTTTGTGAGGACGAGTCCTCTTCCGAACGACTAAGAGATTGTTTCAAATGTATTATCGCCGCGGGCGCTAATGGTACACACCTTCATCCATGTCATACAGAAGGGAAGCTGATCATAACATACAGTTCACCAAGCCGATTGCAACGGGACAACTCCCCTTCACATAGTGCAAAGCCCGATGGCTGCGCACATTCTTATCGACGCAGGGATGGACGTAAATGCTATGAATAGCGAAGGCGAGGGTCCATTGCATGTCGCACACAGCCTTGATGTTATTGAGGTTCTTGTCAGCCAGGCAGACATCAACATGAGGAATCGACGCGGGAAAACACTATTTCTCAAAGCGGTCTTATTCAGGACCTTGAGGGGCGGAATCCGTGAAGTACCAGGTCTGGAAGCGTGCCTCAGATTGGTCGAACTAGGTGCCGATGTGACTGTCATCGACCACGATGGCAACAGTGCTCTACACTATCTGGCCAAAAGAAGGGACCTCTCCACATCGCATGGTGTACGCCTCTTAAATTGCCTCATGGAACGAGGTGTAGACCCAAGTCTACGCAACCAGCGCGGGGACATGGCACTACACAGTCTCGGCAGATCCAGAAAGCAAGATATAGAGATATTCCTGGAAATAACCAAATCAGATATCAATTCTGTGGACTCCCGCGGCCATGCACTCCTGTTTATCATCATGAGTAACAGGCTTCATCATCCTGCGGAGATGGAAGCTATCATATCTACTCTAGCAAAAGCAGGTGCACGCTTCGACGTTATAGACCAACGTGGACGGACGCTTCTACATGCTGCGTTACAACACCAAGGATCCAATGGGAATATTTTGAGGCTTCTTGTGGATCATGGTGTTGATCCGAAGCAGGCTGACTCGTCGGGGAATACTTTATGGCATGAAGCAGCGAGCCAGTTCTCCACAGGCAGGGTCTCGCCTCATCTTTTACGCCAAATGGTAGCCTTGAATATAGACCTACGGAAGACGAACGACATCGGAAGGACACCATTGCACGTTATGTGTGAGCGAGATCAGTGGTGGTTGAAAGACGGTATTGGTGCAAGCTTGGAACTAGAAGATTGCGATCAAGTCAAAGGGCCAGATCAGACTCTCTTTGATTACATACTAGAGCAGAGCCCAGAGGACGTTAACAGAAAAGATCACGCCGGCACCACACCTCTGCATCTTACTTCCACCTTTTCTTCGCAAATAACAAAGAAACTTCTCGAAGCAGATGCCGATGCCAGATTAACTACACGCGAAGGCATGAACGTCTTCCATCTTGCTGCCAAATGCAGACAGTCCAACACCATTGGCCTTGTTCTAGACTGGTTCAGAAGCAGCAAGACCATTGAAGACCTACATACATCATTAAACGCCAAGGATGACCATGGACGATCTCCTTTATACTATGCCTGCACTTCAGGTCACTGTTCGGCTGTGGAGCTTCTGATCATGGCCGGCGCAAAAGTCCAGATGGAACCATACCATGGCTCAGCTCTGAATGGCTGTGCCGATTTTGAACAAGAAGAGGATAACTGGCAGCACCACGGGGGCGGATATGATGAGCCATATGCTTACCGTGCTCTAATCGATCACGCGGGATGTCTTGATATTACAAACAGACGTCGGGACTGCTACCACATGGCACGAATTGACCATATACTAAGCCTCATTCTCAGTAATACAACGACTCCTAGCTGCGACGCGATTGACAAGGCCATCGATACCGCTGTGAGGAGACAAAGCGACTATACGGTGGAACAGCTAGTACGAATTCGAAATTCTCTCGGTTACAAAGGTATGCTCGCTTCAAATACGGACGTAAAGTTATGTCTAGACAGGCGAGCAGGTAATTTGGCGAGTCTGATGGGAAACCCAGACTTTTCTCATCATGTCCACTCGCTACTGAGATCGCGGTTCCACGAGGCAGTTCCTGCATGTGTGACACAACATTCCCCAAGTCATGGTGAACTTCACGCTATTCTCATCGAACTGGCCAAGGGTGGTGATTTCCAATTGCTCGAAACTTTGTTGACGCCACAAGTTGTGTTGAGCCTTATGGAAAGGTCTGCTTGGAGGAGTGATACCTCCGGCCAAAATATGGCCTCTCTTTTGATCTCAGCTTGCGAATCTGAAGAGCCGAACCTTTCTGTTATTCAACTGCTTGTCAGTAAAGGTGCCAAATTGGATGAGCCTGGTCTACCTGCTGACCCGCGTTACTGGGACCGAACTGGAGAAACTCCCCTCCATAGTGTAGCAAAACTTGGTCATCGTTATTGGTGGCTTACAGAACAAGCTCTACCGTTCATGCTGGAACAGAAGGTGGATTTGGATGTTAGAGACATCGGCGGGCACACCCCTCTGGATACTAGCCTGAAGGGTATGTGCGAGCCTTCATGGAATAGCAGGACTACTGAGATGTTCCTGAGGGCTGGCGCAAACCCTTCAAGTACAGATGATTCAGGAATGTCCAGTCTCTCGCGCGCTGTTGGAAATAAAGCTGTCCATAAGATGCTGCTTCAGTATGGAGCAGTATCTGCTGTCGATTAGGATGAAGCTGATACGATCTAAGCCCTTTAGGTACCAAATTATATCTTGAAGAGAAAGGGGGATGTTGTAGTTTATCTGCTACTTTACTACCTGTCATGAACCAAAACATGCTCGAAGTATTAGACCTCATTCCCTGTCACACCCCATCGTCCAACAAAGCCGTACTCTTATCTGGTATTCTTCTGCATCACAGCTTGCTCGTTCTTTCGCGGGTTGCTCCTGGTAAGGAAGTAATTAGACTCTTGTTAATATCCTCCACCTTGTTCAGTCCTGCCACATTCATCAGGATATCCAAGTCAGCCAGGAGACCTTTCAAAACATGACGCACGCCGTGCTCCCCCATGATACTGAGCCCCCAGATCCAAAGCCGGCCGATGAAGACAAACTTTGCGCCCAGAGCGAGTGCCTTTACTATATCAGCTGCGCCTCTTACACCGCTGTCGAAAGTGACAACTATACGATCCCCGACTTTATCAGCGATATGCTCCAAGGCGTCGAGACTTCCGATAGCACCATCGACTTGTCGACCAGCGTGGTTGCTAACAACAATTCCTTCAAAGCCTAGATCTGCAGCTTTCTCGGCGTCATCGACTCTCTGGATACCTTTGATCAGAAATGGCTTGCCCCCGCTGATCTGCTGCCATTTTTCACGAGCCCAGACGGCTTTCTCCCAAGACCACGCACGACCATGCCAGACATTGTCGATCCAAAGAGCCCCAGCTTCTGCAGGCTGTTTCTTCGGGTCAATGCCCATCTCTGCTAGCCTTTTCTGGAAAACAGGATCGGAAAGTCCCAAGTCGGCGCCAATGTCTCGATAGAATGCATAGTTGGACGTGGCAACGTCGTCGTGTCTCCATCCAAGTTGCCAAGTGTCGGTTGTCAAAATACACGCGTCAAAACCTGACTCATGGGCCCTCTTCAATAGTGACAAGGTTAATTCGTCGTCATGTGGCATGTAAAGCTGGAAGAATCGGGGACCTTGCGGAATGCGATGGCTTTCGTCACTGTTTGACGCGATTTGTCGCCCAGTATCATTTGACTCGGCGACATCCTCGATGGAACATGAGCCTGCAGTTGAGAGACTATATGGAATTCCAAGTTCTCCGGCAACCTTTGCAACAGGCAGCTCGCCTTGAGGATGGTAGATCTTGTTGATACCAACTGGAGCAATTCCGAAAGGTGCTGATACTTGGTGGCCAAAAATTGTTGTCCTTGTAGTTCGATTGTTGGTATCTACTAGCTGACGAGGCACAATCTTGTGTCGGAAGAATGCTTGGCGATTGGCAATATGTGTGTCAGATAGACCAGCGTTAGATGATGCATAGAGCCAGCCGTTCTCAGTGAGTTTCGTTTTGGCAAGTTCCTCGAGTTTATCAGGGTCTATAGATATTAGTCATGACCATTGACCCATTCAAAGACGTCATACGGGTGTTAAATAGAGGAACCTCGCCCTTGTTCAGTTTCCAAAAGTTTTCGCGTTGATACAAGCCCCAGGGGGGAGTGTCACGGTTTTTGAGATGAGGTGATCGGGGATCTGACATGATGAGTACTTTTGCAGATTTATTAGAAAAATGTCAAACTAGTATTGCAGTGAACGGTGGAACGCCGACGTCTATACTTATAAGTCTGTCGGTGGTGATCCATGACGTAGTAAAATGTTCCGGATACCCGGGCGCACGACAATCATGACGAACAAGTGATCGTCGCTATGTGATTATTATGGGGATATGCACGGGTTTAGCGAGATAATAGAGGCCCATTTTAACAAATGCTTACTTACCCCATAGAGTTCATTAGCGAGCCTTGGGTCAAAGTTGTGAACAGTCACTGGTTTATACCCAGACGTGGAGGTGGTGGGTTCCGTGACATCTTCAATCGTGACAAAAAAGTATATTTAAAATCTATCTACATATAAGAAGAAAATAATCGTGTACATAGAAGTTCTACAACCCCGTCGTAAATCTGGTGCTAGCAACCCGATTCTATGGCCAGGACGTATTCTAGCAGCGTCATTCAGCCGAAGGTGTCACAGTGATTCCGTCCATCTACCACTTAAGGGTTCTGCAAAAGACAGTTGAGACGGATACCGGTGGCAAAGTAGGGACCAGCAATGGGGATGAAGTCAGCCACATAAGCAGCAATAGTCTGAGCCTTTGAGCAACCACCGGAACCAGGAGCCTGAGACGAGATTCTAGCCTGATAGGCGTCGGCACGGAGAGATCCGTCGCGGTTGTAAACATTCATGCGGATGATGCTGGGCAGCCAAGTTCCCCATTTGAGGCCGGTGCATTCCATACCCTCCAACGGGCAGTCGGAGTTGTGAGGGCAACTCTTGCCTGATCGTCCTCCACAAGCAGAGTTGGTCCTGCCAGGCTTGCCCTCTTGCCAAGTGAAGCCATAGCAATTGTTGTAGACGGTGTAGCCATTCTTCTGGCCAATGCCATCCGCCATCTTGTACATGGAGTGGATCAAGGCATCGCGCATCTGCCAGCCACTCAGACGGCCAACAGCTCCCCACTGACCATCGAGGATGAACCGTGTAGTGACACCGTTTCCAGCATTAGGAGGGTTACAGAACTTGCTCCAGGCGCCGCGAGTTACGTCTGAGAGACCACCCTTGTCATCACTGATGTCGTACATACGCGTCCAGAGCATGTAAAAGGTATCGACATCACCGACGTTGACGAGGGCGTCGGTGTACATGCCGTGGACTTGGTAGATCCAGCTGGCTCTTGCGTCGAGAGCCTCGGTTTCATTGGCGGAAGCGGCAGCGGCTGCTTCCTGGAGAGCAGCCTCTTCCCGGACAGCTTGGAGCCAGTGATCAGGTTTGGCCTCATGAATCTTGGCAAAGCCCTCAGGCTGCTCGAGCTGTTCAGAAGCAGGCTTGGACTCTGTAGGAAGCGAAAAGACAAGGGGAATGCTCGCCAAGATGGCAAGAGAGGTGGGAGTGAACTTCATGATGGCTAAGAGTTGAAAGACTTGTAGTTGTCTACTCAATTGATGTCTATGTCTGAATGTCAAGATGGTGATGGGCAACAAGTGGCTTATATACTACCATTGACGGCAGTACCCGTACGTCTCGTAACTCTATCACCGCTTTCTCGTGTCGTTGGGATCAAGATTTTGGCAATGATTGTCACATAGGACGACTCTTCCTAAGCTAAGCTTTTCTTGAATATGAATTTTACCTAACTAAGCAGTTGAAATGAGATGATGGTCAAAACTGATACTAGTGCGATGAGGTCAATACACGAATTTCCTCGATAGCTAATCCTGCAGAAAGATTCTAGAACTATTCTCTCGACACCCGCCCGAATACTACGCTGCCCGAGCTCGCGGCCAGTATATTTTCCACGACTGACGTTTCAGCAATTGTTGCACGAGTATATATAAGGTTCGTTCGGCTCGGTGGGGCTAAGGGACAGGTATCAGGATAAGGCTTGCGTGCCAATGATGACTCGCAAAAGAGACTGGAGGCACTTTTTTAAGTTTGGGGGCCTTCGTTATCACTCGTCTGTGCGGTCCCGGTCGATCGGGTCATGAAGACTTCGGCAGTTACATTTTTTGGCTAAGTAAAGCTTGGGTTGAAATTAAAATTGCGGTATATGTTGACCCTAGACCGTGCCCTGCGATAAGCTAAACAAACCTCTCTAGTACGAATCGCAAGAGCCTGTGTTTGATCACATTACGTGAAAATAGTAGATAAAGTAACATGTAGTGACTCTCAAATGCCTATCTGAGTTTACGCTTCATTCTTCAAACATATTCTCTACGTCCATTCGCAATGCGTTCTGCAACATTGCTGTCACTCCTTTCCCTGTTGACTCCTACGCAATGCATCAAGCTTCGCAAAACAGAGTTCAACGTCCTAATATCGTCACGACAGTCACTCGTTCTGTTTACTGCGGACGGGTGCAAGGAATGTGATCGAGTCCAAAAGGTGCTGGATCAAGTCTCTCCGGTGCTGACTCAAACGGCCATTGCGTCTGTGAACTGCAACGAGGAGCCAGCGGTGTGTGATGAAGCTAAGGTGTTTGCTGTCCCAACAGTAAAATACACAACCGGTAACAACGAGCTTGTCACATACAAAGAGGTGTTGGACGCATCTTCGTAGGTTCAAAAATGCCTCTTACTTGGTTAAACTTTGCTAATCGCAATTTCAGGGTTGTAAAATACATTGAAAGACAATCAGGTCCTCCTGTTACAGACCTTACTGATAAGAGTCACTTGGACTTTGCTCGTTCATCAAGAGTAGCGATTGTTGCATTTCTTGGCCCTTCAGGCAATGAAGAGGAACGCAAGACATTCAACACTGTCGCTGAGCAGTGGCGAGCCCATTACAGCTTCGGCTATATCAATAGCCCCACAGAGCACAATACAGGACCTTCCATAGTCGTTTACACACAAGAGGAAGATGACCCTATCTACTACAATGGGGACTTCAACTTACCGGACATTGAAACCTTCCTGCGAAAGGTTACTGAGCCGCTCATCTGGGAATTTGACCCGGATTCTCATGATCAAGCCATTGCAGTAAGTCGTCGCCAATTCGATAGGTTCTCCAATTGACTTTGTAAGGACCAAAAACCCCTGGCTCAGATATTCTTCAGTAGACATGATGAACGAATTGAGCTCGTCAAATCCATGGTACCTCTTGCCAAGAAGTACAAGGATCAATTTAGGTTCATGACAGTCCTTGCCCCTGATTACCCCAAAAGGTGCGAAGTAATGCATCTGAACAAGGACATAAAGCGAGGTTTCGCCATCGCAGACCCTCAAGGAAGGGCATATCCCATGTCTACAACTGCGTTCAATGTCAACAGGGTCACCAAGCATATCTCTGCCTTCTTGGCAGGGAGCCTGACACCAGCTATAAAGTCCGAGCCAGTACCTGAGGCTTCCACTTCCCAGCCTTTCATGACAGCCTTGGTAGGCAGCACTTTCGATGCTTTTGTCTACAACAAATCACGAGATGTTCTCGTTGAATTTCACGTGCCGTGGTGCCAATATTGTACCGAGTAAGTCAGTGACTTGTCATACCCTGCGCCTACTAACCCAGGTGAATAGTCTTCATAACGTGATGAATGATCTGGGGTCCAAGTATGCCAAGTTAGGAGTTTCTGACAAAGTTGCTCTAGCTACCATCAATGTTGATGCCAATGATGTGCCAATTAATATTGACTCATACCCGTCGATTCGATTGTATCGCGCTGGTAATAAGGATATTATTCCTTTCCAAGGGAATTTCACGCAGATGTTGACGGTGGAAGAATTGGAAGCCTTTGTACTTTCTCATGGGAGCCATGGAGTTGGCAGCGTGAATCAGGGTAGTGGTATAGGCCATGACGAACTTTAGTTTCAATGTTAAATAAGTCGTGTATAATAAGAACATGGAGAATCCTTCTCGATATAGTAGGATACAGTTGAAATAGTACAACTTCTTGAAGGAAGACGTTGGTTGGCCATCAGTTTGACCACGCGTATGTCACATCTTCAAGGACGTGCGCACTGTCAAAAAACACCTGGAACCAAGCCGAACTGTGGAATGTCAATTGAGAGAATACGTGTCACCAACTCGCAAGCTTTTCCATTACAAATGACATCTTCGGAGTTTCAGATCAGCAATCATCATGTCAGCAGATCTCGGAAAATCCCCCTTCCCCGAAAAAAGAAACATTTCTCCAAATATTACCCAAAACGGCAATCAGTCTCGTCAGCCCTATCTAGTGCAACGTCAGTCTTCAGTTGACGGGCCTATTGCAATTGTGGAATGCCACATTTGACCCTTCGATTTTCCCCTACGCTAATTCAAAGGCGCGTGGGATGATGACAGGATCTATGAGTGAGCTGAAAGGCGTAGAAATGACATGCTGGGTTGAGCGAACTGCCCCACAGGTTGTAGCACTATCTTTAAAATATATGCACACAAATAAATGAAGCCAGCGGGAGATCGGATATTTAAGAAGGGTTCAGTAACGATGAATCTCAGAAGACAAACACATCTTTTTTATAATTCTTTTCATGATGAACTCCTTTTATCACCAAGAGGAACTTGATGCTGTCTGTTCAGCAATCCAATCCATCGCACAACGTTTGGGATCGACCACGCAAGATGTCAAAGACGACCCAATCATCAAGGTCGCTCAGCCAGAAGATGTCCCTTATCTCAAAACAATAGGGACACCTGGTGACGCGCATTCAATCGACCATGTTCTCGAAGAAGCATTCGCTGCATATGACCATCGTATGCGCGTCAATCATCCACGTTTCATGGGTCTCATTCCCTCGCCTACATCGCCTGTCGCTTGGCTTGGAGACATCGTGGCTAGTGCCTTTAACGCGCTGGGTGCTTCAAAACTCCAAGCTTCCGGTCCTGTCGTGATTGAAAAGACTTTGATCGAATGGTTGGCTTCTCAAGTCGGCTTTCCTTCAACTGCAGGTGGGATTTGCGTTTCCGGCGGGTCAATGGCCAATTTGATGGGCATTGTGCTTGCTCGCGACCGGTTTGTACCACGCGGCGAAACGTCCAAGGCCGTTGCGTATCTTTCGGACCAAACGCACTATTCCGTCGCCAAAGCTTTGAGGTTGCTCGGTTTTGATAATGAGCAGATCCGACGACTGCCTGCCGACACGTGCTTCAGGCTTGATCCAGCCATGTTGTCTCAGACGATCCAAAATGACCGCAAAGCTGGCCTCGTACCGTTCTTGGTGGTTGGTACTTGCGGAACAACCAACACTGGAGCCATCGATCCACTGGAAGAGATAGCAAACATTTGTAATAAAGAGCAAATCTGGCTTCACGTTGATGGTGCTTACGGAGCCTCTGCGACGCTCTCGGCCACGCGACACGAGACTGTAGATGGACTCAAGTATGCCGACAGCATGTCTTGGGATGCACACAAATGGCTTTTCCAAACCTACAGCTGCGGCCTACTCTTGGTCAAAGACAAATCCAACCTCGTGAGAAGTTTTGCCAATGAGGGAGATTACCTCCGCGATGGTGTCGCGATAGAAGATGAGGATATCCCCAACTTTTGGAACTACAGTATGGAGCTTACGCGGCCTGCATCTCGAGCGATGAAGCTGTGGTTTACCCTACGGGTTATTGGTGTTGAAAGAATCGGTAGGATGATAGATCACGGATTTGATCTAGCGGAGAGAGCCGAAGCGGAATTGCGCAAGCTGCCCGATTGGGAGATTGTCAGTTCTGCCAGCTTGGGCGTGATAACATTTCGATATGCGCCTGAAGGAATGACAGACGATGAGCTCGAAGCGGCAAACACTGGCATTTCAAAAAGTCTCATCGCTAGTAACAAAGCTGGAGTGTTGACAACCAAGGTTAAGGGAAAGGTTGCATTACGAATTTGCGCATTGAGTCCACAATTGGCGCTTGATGACATGTCCGACATCATCGTAGAGGCAAACAATTTAGCGATAAAGAGCACGCAGAACGGGAAACACTAGCAAAATTGACTAGACCATTAATAGACAATCATGATCTGATAAACCACTACTATCTAAAAGATCAATGTCGGCGCATGCGGCATCTGCGGCTAACGTTGTGTTGAGGTGTAGGGTGAGCGGTTCGGCTTTGCCACCGAGAAGACCCGAGCGACTCCGAGATGTGAAAGAATGGGCCCAGGCTTTGGAATCAATTTGCACGGGGCAAGGATCAAGGTTTTTAAGCACGTGTTTCCCAGTGGAGACGCGTTTCGACATCGGACTTGTCGTCACCGCCAGTCAAAGACGGACAAGATATGGGTGAGAGTGTCGACTTTTACGTGTGTTTTTGCTGCTTGACTTGGTGCTAATTACATAAACTTTTGCGAGGCCCTGACTCGAGATGCACCCTCACAATACGCACATGGCTCCCTTATCGACGGCTATCAGCAAATATGGCGCTAAAATTTGATGATTTCCACCACGTTCCACGAAGCCCCTGGTAGAGATCCACAGTCGTTGCTTTTGCTGAGCCTTCTTAATCGCGTCGTTGGGAGCTTCTTTCTTCTCTTTTCGTTTCTGCTTTAGTTTCTACACAAACCAAAACACATCAATCACAATGTCTCAAGCTTTCGTTCAACGCCCTGCTCCCGACTTCTCGGCCACCACCCTCTTCCCCGGTGGTGAGTTCAGGGACATCAAGCTCTCTGAGTTCCAGGGACAATGGTGAGTTTCTTGTCTACTCTACTGAGGACCCGGATAGACGCAATGGCTAACGCTTCTCCTCTCAGGGTCGTCCTCCTCTTCTACCCCATGGACTTCACCTTCGTCTGCCCTACCGAGATCATCCAGTACAACAACGCCCTCGACCGCTTCCGCGAGATCAACACCACCGTCCTCGGTGTCTCCACCGACTCCCACTTCACCCATCTTGCCTGGGTTGAGAAGCCCCGCAAGCAGGGCGGTCTGGGCCCCGACCTGGAGCTCCCCCTCATCGCCGACAAGAGCACAAAGATCTCTCGCAGCTACGGCGTCCTGATCGAGGACGAGGGTATCGCTCTCCGCGGTCTCTTCATCATCGACCCCAAGGGTGTCCTCCGCCAGATCACCGTCAACGACCTTCCCGTCGGCCGCGACGTCGAGGAAACCCTCCGTCTCGTCAAGGCCTTCCAGTTCACCGACGAGCACGGTGAGGTGTGCCCTGCTGGCTGGCAGGAGGGCGGAAAGACCATGAAGGCCGACCCCAAGGGCAGCCTCGAGTACTTTTCCGCCTCGGGAGAGAATGGTGAGTCTGAGTCCCGCAAGCGACCCAGGACTGACTAAGAGGACTGGGGAACTATTCACGGAACAAGTGACTAAGATGTATTATTATTACAGGAGCTAAGCAATAGATGTTAGATTCCAATGAGACTCGAATTCCCATCAACACCCGCCAGTAGACACAAAACACCATGACGACGATGCACCAACGGATTAACGATCTTTTATGTATATGATTGGGGGGTTGGTCGTTTTTGACGAGATACGATAGACTTAGAGAGACATAGACTATAGACATTCCTTGAACGACCATGATTGACTCGAGTTTACTTGAGAGTAAATACTTGACCCTCCTCTTGCTGATTAAGGATACCCTGCACTGCTTCTCCGTTCATTATGCCGTGACAATACGCGTCCCTGCCAAGCACATTAGTCTTCCGAGTGTACCTCATCATCGCAACGACTTACCCAATAAACTCGAAGTCATCTTCATGCTTGTCGCTCTTCGGCCGCAACACACATGGCCAAGCGAGTCCAACCACAGCAGCAACCACATCTCCTTCCAACACCTCATGATGCGCAAGCCCCATATACCCACTATCTGTAACCACAAACCTTCGCTCACAGTATGCGGCCATGAACTCTTCGAGCCACGTCAAGTCCAGGCCAACCGCGTAGCATTTGTTCAGGGCCTCTTCTCGAAGAGCACTCTGCTCCGGCGTGTCCCTGGGCATCTGTGTGATGTTGTAGAACTCCATATACATATCTGCGTACGTCTCCACGGTCGTCTCCTTCTTCCGTAAGCTTCTGGTCAATGGGAGTCCACCGATTAGAGTTAGTCCAAACGCGGTCTTGACGTCTTCGCCTGTCGGGTACGAAGACAATCGCTGCATACACGCGTCGTGTACCTCGTGAAGATGGCTATGCTGGAAGATTTCGCCAAAGTGTCGGTATTCGCTTTTGTAGATAACTCGACCAACGATCTTACCACGCACAGCCAGCGAGTGAAGGTCGTCTGTGGGAATGTACGTATGCCGACCATTAGATTGTCCTGATTGTTTGAGAGGCTCACCAATACCCCACTGGCAGCCTGTACCCGTCCTGAGTCGCCAGTCAGGGACCCAGCTTGGCCATTCTGGCTCTTCATTCCTCTGTCGTGCAGACCATATCACGTTGAGGTCTGAAGTGTCTGATTTGATAATTTCGTCTGTCGCTTGTGCGAATACATCCGTGATAGACATGGAGTAGTCAACACTCATACCTCTGTCCCCCCAATACGCGCGGTCGACGTCGCTGATACCCAGCAGTCCAAACACTTTATCACGAGGATCCATGGCCAGCCGAGGCCGGAGCCCTTCAAGAAGGTCGCGCAAAGACCATTTACACGTCGGCCGGGATTTCTGGTCGAAAAGGTGGGCATTATACTCGCTTCCGAGTTTGGAACGCCATGGGATAGCAACCATCTGTGTCACCAGACACATGCCGTTCACCTGTCTCGGGTAATCGTCATGAATAGACTTGGCCTTGTAGCAGAACCACTTGGCAGCAGCACTGACATGCTCCCAATCGAGACTATAGGAGCCGCATACAACGACGGCCTTGCGGGCTTGTATGATCTCTTGGACCGTCCACATGCGCTGGAACCAAGGTTTGTCGAAGAATTCGGAGAAGGCGGCCCATGACGTATCGTCATCGAAAGACAGACCCAGCTTATGAGACTTTTCGAGAGTCAATTCCTCGGTGATTTCGAGTTTGGTCTCTTCGTGTCTCTCATCGTAACTGTCCCAGCGAAACATATCTGTGGCTGTTGGAAGTGCTACGTCTCCTACTTTTCTGACGAAATCTATAGCGATTTGGGTGGAATCTGACGCTGGGCCGAGCCAAGCGAGAACAGTCTCTGCTTCTATCCATGGTGAGCTTTGGATGATTGATTTCCATCGAAGGTTTGTGCTTACTGTCATAGATGGTGTTCATCTTGGAGACTTGCTCCGACTTCTCAATTACGTCATCCTGGTTTATGCATATTTGATCGATCCACAGAGCTTCGTGAGGGCTGAACTTGATGATCTCGACTAGAGCTTCGTGGAGAGCCGTAGTAACCGAGAGGAATTGCCCATCACAGGGAATTTGGACTTGATCAGTTGAGCTTCCCCAACAATATGACAAAGCTGTGTACTTGACAGGGTCGTCGTGGTTTAGTTCCACGTTTTTAAGGCTTGCTTCAAGTTTTTCGTCTTCTCCACTCGAGCTTACTGTCACGAGGCGGATCTCTGACTTGGCAACAGGCTTGTAAGTGTAGACACCCATGACTCGAATATAATTGAATGAACAGATGGTCATCTAAAGACACATGATGAAGAACACAGGAGATGTTATATCATATCGACTTGGGAGCGGCCTCCTCCGTAGGATTGGGGCGGTGAACAGCATAGCCACTTTCTGCCTACCAGGTCGGGGGAACCTTAGCTGAGGAAGTCTAGTAAGCTTGAGTCTGTGTCATATATTTGCAACATCATAAGTCGAGGAGTATAGGCAGACCCAGGCATTTGATATACTTTGCGAGGTTTCAGATTGATTGCTTATAATTTGAGGCCAGAAACCTATGGGAACATATGTTCAAACCTTTACTAGCGCCAGGCATTTTCTACATCTGACGGTGGCGCTACAAATCTGCCTTGCACTAAGGCAGTTTACCCAATTATACGAATTGAAAGCATTATCAACGCACATCAGAACCCCAACAGATCTAGTGAACCCCAAAAACTCTCATAGTGTCCTGGTTCAATCAACATGAATCATACTCAAGGTTTCGACTATTCATCGGTGCAATTGCGGACGGCATCTTCCGAAATCCGGCTACTAGACCTCTATCCGTCCCAGGACCTGGATCGCGTCGCTAACGCTGCCGACAGCCGACTTTCTTGCCGTTTGTATACTACCATCATTGAGAATCCTTCGCCGTATATAGCTTTATCGTACGTCTGGGGCGATGGCCAGAAGTGCAAATCGATCTGGGCCATTGATGCGTCAGATACGTGCGAAGAATCGAGTATTCCCATCACAGAATCACTGCAAACAGCACTACGCCACCTACGGAGATCAGACAAAATCATCACCCTATGGATCGACCAGATCTGTATCAATCAAGCTGATAATGATGAAAAAGGCGAACAGGTCGGGATGATGGGGAGTCTCTATTCACGAGCTACACAGGTGCTGGTATGGCTCGGCCCAGCGCAGGATGGCTCAGATGTATTGATGGAAGCCTGGCAGGACATTGGACAAAGTGCCCGAGATTTTGGAGTGGAGAGCTACATGACCCGTGAGCGATATCACTTGATATCGGCTATCATGAAGAATGCCGATCCCACAAATGAAGCGACCATGCATTTCCAAGACCTGCTTACTCGCGCTGTGGATATCTTCGCTCCTCTTATTAAAAGCCTGGCTCTCAAAATGTGGTTGGAAAGGCCATACTTTTCCCGCGTCTGGACTATACAGGAATTCTGCTTGTGTGCTGACACGGTCTTTGTCTGCGGCACCAAGTCCCTTCCAGTGGAGCTTGTCAGGTTGGCAGTCATAATGATCCAGGCAATCATTAGAAACATACCTCAATTTGACTACGAAGCATTTAGACCTCCTGAGATGCCCTTGGAGCGACTAGCTGAAATATCTGACGAGCCTACAGCACAGCTATTTGCCTGCCGTTCGCGTCATCAGAGGCATGCCGACTATGAGCTACATATGTTATTGCGTAGACTCTTTGTTGATCATGATACGTGTGCCACCGTGCATCGAGATAGAGTCTTTGCGCTTCTCGGCCTAGCTGCTGATGCGAAGAAACTCGGTATCAAGCTTGATTACGGCTCCGCAGAGGGTACAACTGAACGCGTCCTGACAGAAACAGCGCGTGCGCTGATTGAGAAAGGTGGCCAAATTGCTATATTGAGCTATTCACAGTTTCCAAAACTCACGGAACTCATCAATCTGCCTTCGTGGGCTCCTGATTGGCGGTCGAATCTCCGTCCCTCGTTCTATACCATCAATGAGCGTAGTGACGACCATTTGTTTGCCGCATCAGGCCA
This sequence comes from Fusarium heterosporum, assembly GCA_013396295.1. Taxonomy (NCBI): domain Eukaryota; kingdom Fungi; phylum Ascomycota; class Sordariomycetes; order Hypocreales; family Nectriaceae; genus Fusarium; species Fusarium heterosporum. The sequence continues at coordinate 155,983 of JAAGWQ010000232.1, forward strand.
CAATAGCAACGTGGAGATCGCCGAGGACCGGGAGAACAACCCAAATTCGTTAGGACTCCAAGGTTATACAGTCGATGTTGTTGAGTTAGTAGCTGGAGGTGAAGGATGGATGGACATGAGCTGGGACCACGAGCGATACCTGGGTTTCTTCAACCAGGTGGATGCATTGTGGAGGAAATCTATGGAAAAGGTCGACTTAGCATTTGGCGAGTCTACACATTCCCGTAGAGAAGAGGCGAGATGGCGTGTACCGATTGGAGATATCTACTGGACATGGGAAGGGAATCAACGCAGGGCGACGCCTGATGTAGCCATGTATCATAGCCAATGTCTGGAGGAACTCAATCTCTTCGCAGCCATGACCCGAGGAGCATCTATCGGAGAGACGGACTGGCTTGAGCAAATGAATTGGGAAGTTGGATCCCAAGGAGTACACGTTAAGCACACCTACCGCGAAAGCATGAGAAAGATGCAAGGCAAGAGACCGTTTCTTACACAAATGGGTTATCTCGGAATGGGTCCTGTAGAGAGCCAACCCGGTGATGTGGTTGTGGTCTTCTGCGGCGGACATATTCCCTTTGTTTTGCGCCCTATAGACAGTGATATCAAGTTTGAGTTGGTGGGAGAGGCGTACTGTGATGGAATTATGGATGGCGAAATCGCTACCGGTGAGATAGATAGCTTCTGGGTTGTATAGGTAGTATTGTTTTTGGTGATGTGAACCACCTTGCAAGTCCCTGTTTCATACTAGCTTATTCGCCGACCTCGCGGTCTCTGTGCCAATGAACTAAATCTTCGATAAAGCCCCATGTCCAGGTAGCTTGACGCACTCGTCGACCCCAAACATACATGGGAATCCATAGCAGTAATACACCGCCCGAGATCCCGGCCATAGCACCGAAGCTTTGTGTATAGCCGCTAGCGTCAATCCAAGGGTTCGTGTAGAAGGAAAGAAGAAAGCCAAATGCAGCTGAAAAGGGTCAGTAAGCTAGACTGGGCCCGTCCACAGTATCGGGGCTACTAACATTTAAACGCATGCTGGGTGACAGCCAGCTCTCCTGCGACAGGACGATAGCTGTCGATGGTATAAACAAGGCTGATGTTGGTAGCTTGGACAATTGAGAAATTCACTATTACAACATGTAAGTCATTGTTGATGCGGAAGCAATCAGGTAACTTACAGAGGCCAAGTCCGACGGTGGGCACGATCCAGTGCCAAGCGCGATCGATACCTACGCCGTAAAGTATCAAGGCAAGTGGTGCAGCGAACACAGATATAATCATGGCGGGCAAACGCATCTCTGGCTGTCGAATACCGTTGTTGCCACGAGTCAACCTGTCAGCGACGATGTCACTAAAGCGACCACCGAAAAATGCCCCGATACCGGCTCCTACGGGACAAGCAACAAAACATAAGCCGGCTTGCCATGGTTCGAATCCGTATGTATCCTCATAAGCAACTGCGAAATCTGTAGTGATTGCCACGAGAAAGCCAACTGTGACCGCCATGACAAGAGTGGCCCAAAGGACTGAAGGAAGGGCAAGAAGCACTACGGGACGAATAAGGACCTTCATGAAAGATTCCTCAGTATGTATGCCGCTATACATAGATAGGGTTTGCAGATATGTTGGCTTGGGAGGAAATTCATGAGATGAATGATCTACTGTGGCATTGTCGGGATTGAGTTTGGGGTTGAACTCCCAATCCTCAAATGCCGTGTCGTGGGGGAGGTTGGTCGGGGAATTGTTGACCATCATCTGTGTCCTATCACTGCGGTGATACACAGTCTCGGGAAATGTAAAGATGATCAACAGCGTGCAAGATCCGATCAAGGCCACAGTAACCCAATAGATGTATCGCCAGTCATGGTTGATAGTGATGAGACCAGCGACGATGATACCACATCCCACACCTGTGGACAAAGCTGTAGTATATATGCTATACGTGGGTTTCAGACAATTGACTTTTTGTAATTGAAAAAAAGAACTCTAGAAACTTACGCCATAATAGTACCTCTCTCGTGCAAGAAAAACAAGTCCGATATAGTCAACGGAGCGAGACATTCGGAGGCGCCAGAAGCAAACCCCATCAGCATACGCGCGGCCAAGGAACTACCGTATGTAGTTGCGCCACCGGCCCAGGTAGCGAATGCTGTATAAAACACGAAGGAAGTGACATATACCGGCCGACGACCGTACTTGGCGATACATGGCATCCAAACCAAGTTACTCATACCTTGGATAAGTGCCGTTGTAGTAAATAAGTAAGCGACCTTGGCAAGCTGATCATCGAATGCAGCACCAGCCTCGCCGAAAAAGGTTTCGGTGATGCTAACGATAGCTACAGTCGGTCCAGCAGCCAAGAAGTTGCTAAAGAAGATGGCGAAGGAGACTAGGACGGCGATATAAACGCGGTAAGCCTTGGGCCTGCATCTTGCTTAGCATCGATTGGTCATTGATGCAGGAATCAGGGGGATCGTACCAGTTTAGAGGATCATTAGGGTCGTTTGTCGGGGTGGGTATGAAGATAATCGTGTTATCTTCCTCGTTACGGAGCCGAAGCTCCCCCAGATTGTTCGCGGCATCGGCGAAGCGCGTGTTTTGTTTGGAATGGCCAGCAACCATGGTGAAAGATACCCGCAGTAGCGTGCGCCCTATGATCTTGGCACATAAAATTCGGTCTGCAGCAAAGCTCGGCAGCTGCAATATGATGTGATAGTTCTTTCCATACCCAATGGGGTTTGGAGGCTTTAATTGAACTGCAATCTTGTGGTTTGTGTTTCTGTGGATAAAGGGAGAAGACGCGCGGTCTCGGGATTTAGTTTTTTTCGCCTCTACTACCAAATACGTACAAGGGAGGATTTGGCCTGAGCACTGGCCAGACATTGGAATGTCGCAGAACGGTAATCACACAACAACTATTTACAAAATAGACTATAAGCGATTGTGTAATCATTCTTCTTGAACAATTGATACTGTTTCGCATTCATTGTGTAAGTAGCCGAGGGCAAAGATTTGTCATGCAGAACGGTTCAAGTTGTTGTTTAGAACTTTCAGCCACCGAATGTAAGACTATCAAAAATGATGAACAGCATATTTTGATATGTAATAAAGGTCTACTGCTTGATCACAAAACTATACTGTCGGATTTCTGGACAAAGAGCGGGAGAATACGAAGGCTCCTAACAGCACAGGTAACCGGGCTTCTAGTGTCTAGGGTAGTCATTTACCAAGCGCAACATCGCCTGCAAAGAGGTTAAAAGATAAGACACATCAACACTAGCACTGAGAAAGACAACGATGGCCCCAATCTCGATTAGGTTATTTTGACAAGCTCTCCAAATCTTATTTAAGCTGCTAGGAAATTGAGAGCAACACGTTTTTGCAAAAAGATCCTCAATAGTGTTAGAGCCAAAAACTGGTGGTGTACTAAATCTCAAAATGATTCGATTCATTCAACAACTGTACACGCACATACATACACAGACACACAAACACAACACATCATCGCGAATAGTGTCGCCCCGTAACTTGACCACTATGATTGTGCACTCATCTTACGGCCATTCAATGTTAATCACGGTAGGCAAAGGAAAAACTGTTTGGGGATGTCAAACCAGAAAATTGGGCTGTCACTGCGTTGGTACATTAGAGGTGGCATCAATATGATAATTGTGATTTCATACAAATCTTCAGAACGTGAAAACAAAGACCATGGCCCATACCCACCAAAAAGGACCAAATGAAAACAACTGTTGGCTTGCGATCAAAAGCCTATTTAATTTACGTCAACATCCAATGCCAAGATATTCGGGGGAGACTTGTCTAAAGACTTGGCGGGGTAGTGTTCCCGTTACAGGATCGCCAAGACAGGACGAGACTTGACAGATGCTTTCAAACGCTGGTGAGAAAAAAAAATACAGTTCAGCTCTCGTATAGAATCAGGCATTTACAAAAGCAAACCCTTCTCCCATCAGAAAAGTTCAAGGCTGAAACAAGTATGCGGGGTCTTCATGGCCGGGACCTTGGGCTTCCGCTGCAGCAAACACCAGCCGGGGGTCGCCAAGCTGTTTCACGACCAGGATTCAAGGTTATCTGACTTAACGTTATGCACCTTAAGCTTAACTCTTATCAATTGGGGCTGTGCGAGATGAAAGCAGGGGTCCTCTATACCATCTATGTTATGAATCATTGCCGAGACATGTCCATCGCCAAGAGCCTCCTCCAAACACTGCATTGCCAGTTCCCGGACCCCCTTGCGGCATGCCAACTTGCCGAGCTGGGAATACCAACATCGAGAGTGGATGAAATCATGGTACGTTGTGGTACGGATCACCATTGCCGAACGACAGCCACGTCTCATGGGCTTGTTCACCTTTCGTCGGATGCTACGCCAAACATTGTGGCCAAGATGAGAAAAACCTCGCTTTTCCCGCGCTTTTAGGCTTTTATCCTTTGTCCTCTCACACTCTTTCCCGTCGACAATCTATACGCCTGTGGTGTGTCTTGTCCTTCGATTCTAATTCTTGTCTAATTATAATATTTATCGTCGTTTTTACACCGCGCGATCTGGTATCGGCGCATCCCGTCCCTTTGTCTTTTCATTCTAATTACTTTTCACTATCCCTACAAAACGATCCATTCACATCATTGTCATGCTCTTTTCAAAACTCACCACAGTCTCGGCGTTTGCTGGCCTGGCGACGGCATCGCCTTCTTTCTTCCGAAGAAACCCTCCGGCCGAGGCAGTCCAACCATGCGAGCCCGTCACTGTTCACGAGACAGTCCATGAGACTGTTCACGAAACCGTACATGTCACTCTGCCTCCAGAGACCGTCCACCAAACAGAAACCGTACACCAAACGGAGACGGTACACGCTACCGTGACGGAAGTTCAACATGTCGAGGTGAAGAAGCCTGTTGAGAAGATCGTGACCTCAGTCGTGCACGTTGAAGTCGACAAGCCCGTCACAGTTATAGAAACCGTGCATCAAACGATAGAACAGCCTGTGACAGTCGTGCATACGTCTGTGGTCGAGGTCGAGAAAGAGGTGGAAAAACCCATTACAGTCATTGAGACAGTACACCAGACAATCGAGCAACCCGTGACGCTGGTCCATACGTCCGTTGTTGAGAAGGAGGTCGAGAAACCCATCACAGTCATTGAAACAGTCCACCAAACGGTTGAGCAGCCTGTAACACTTGTGCACACCTCAGTCGTTGAAGTGCCAGTCGAGAAACCCGTTACTCTGGTAGAGACCGTTCATCAAACAGTTGAGCAGCCTGTAACACTTG
>JAAGWQ010000233.1:0-35555 GCA_013396295.1 Fusarium heterosporum
GTACTGGACTGTAACTAGTATCACTGACGACATCTTCCACCTTCCATCTGCCTCCCACTACCACCACCTGCATCTGGCAACGGCTGGGCTTGATAACCTAAACCCTCTTCCTCTCAATCTCCCCTCATCTCCACCCGCCAGCTTCGGCTTCATCCACCTGAAGCTCGCCGGCGAACCACAATCGCCATCACACACAAATAGACACAACCAGGATTTGGCCTCCTCTCGTTGTGTGTTTGTGTTTGTGTTTGGTGCCTTATATAACGACACAGGACTTCTGCCGTTGTTGTCCATTTTACGACCAGAGGTGTCGCCGAGTGCCCTCAACACCTGATATTGGCTCCCTTTTGAGCCCATTCCCCCTCCACCCTCTTGTCGTCCCGCGCGAACGCATCGCGCAGCCGCTTTCACTATGAATGACGATGACGCGATTCACAATATCCATAAGAAAATTGAGCGGGAGAAGGCTCTCATCAACGCTGCCAATTCTATGAGGGCCCAGACAAACAATGAAGCTGTCAGGTCTCGTCTCGATTCCCAGATGCGCGATGGCCGCCGCAACCTTCAGTTCTTCGAGGAGAAGCTTCGCGATATCCAGATGCGCCGCGTCAACCAAGGCGTTGGTGATATGTCTTTCGCTGACGACGCCGGCGGTCCTCCGGCACCACCCCCCAAGGATGCCTCCAACGACTTTGCAGGAGATCGGGGGTCCTACGGTTCAGGTTCAGGACAATACAGCCAGGCCGGCGGTGGCTCCGATCTGACGCCTCCCCGCCATCCCTATGCACCAGGACCTGGAGGCTCGGGCATTCCGAAGCCACGTCCCAACTTCACCAAGCTTGGTTCGTCGTTACCCTGCCACCTCTTTTAAGGCAGTTCCCGTACTCTTTTTGCTTAGCTAACATGTTTACAAGACTTGATCAAATATGACACACCACATTTGGGACCCCGCATCCAGCTCATGTTGTCGCAAATTCAGTTCAAGCTCAATGTCGAGGAGCAATACCTGAAGGGTATTGAAAAGATGGTCCAACTTTATAGCATGGAGGGCGACCGAAAGAGCAAAGCAGATGCGGCCGCCCGAAAGGTCGAAAGCAAACAGAAAATCTTATTGCTGAAGCAGGCACTTAAGAGATATGAGGAGTTGCATATTGATGCGGAAGTTGCAGATGCTCAAGATGGTGAGTTTGCATTCTATAATGCTGGATTTGACAAGCTGACAGTACCAGACGATTCCATCAATGCCCCTAATCTTAGGAAGCCTCTCAGTGGTCAGCTATCTATTCGAATGATAGCTATTAAAGACGTAGACCATGCCGCAACTGGGCGATTCACAAGAGGACCCGAGACATTCATTGCCGTCAAGGTTGAGGATACCGTTATGGCTCGTACAAAGGCATCCAGGAACGATCGCTGGGAAGCCGAGTTTCACACCATCGAGGTCGACAAGGCCAACGAAATCGAGTTAACTGTTTACGATAAGCCTGGCGAACACCCCATGCCCATTGGCATGCTTTGGGTTCGAATCTCGGACATTGTCGAGGAAATTCGTCGTAAAAGGATCGAGGCTGAGATGAACAGCTCTGGTTGGGTTTCTGCTGATCGAATGGGTAGCAGCAGCGCAGCCCCCACGCAATTCCCTATGAGCCCATCCTCAGGCTCATTTGGGCTTGGCTCTCCATCAGCCGGCGGCGAGCAAGGGGATGCAGGTCCATTCGGAACTGCTGGCCCTCAGCCTCAAGTACAGACTGGACCTATTGAAGAATGGTTCAACCTTGAGCCAACAGGACAGATACAACTCCAGTTGACCTTCAACAAGTCTAACAATAACAGCCGTCCTAACGATCTTGGTCTTGGCCGAAAGGGTGCTGTTCGCCAACGCAAGGAGGAAGTTCACGAGATGTACGGTCACAAATTCGTGCAGCACCAGTTCTACAACATCATGCGCTGTGCGCTTTGCGGGGATTTCCTCAAATACTCGGCTGGCATGCAGTGTGAGGACTGCAAGTACACCTGTCATACGAAGTGTTATTCCAGCGTGGTTACGAAGTGTATCAGCAAGAGTAACGCTGAGACTGACCCAGACGAGGAAAAGATCAACCATCGTATCCCGCACAGATTCAACCCTTACTCCAACATGACAGCAAACTGGTGCTGCCACTGTGGTTATATCCTGCCCTTTGGAAAGAAGAATTGCAGGAAGTGCTCCGAATGTGGTCTCACTGCTCACGCTCAGTGTGTGCACCTTGTACCTGATTTCTGTGGCATGTCTATGGCTGTAGCCAACCAGATTTTGGATGGTATTAGAACTCAGAAGCAGAGACAGGCCAAGGTATCCTCGCTTACAGAAAAGACGCTTCGACCGAAGACCAGCCCAACCAGCACTCATTCACCAGCACCCTCTTACTCTGGCTCCTCCGTCCCTTCATACCAACAAACAACCCCCTCGCAAGAGGCAACCGAAGCGGCCAAGATGATGTACTCGAACCAGACAACCCCACGACCCGGCCACCCGGATCGAACTTCGTCAAGCTCAACTGCTGCTGCGGCAGCCTCTGCGGCTATGTCTGGAGGGCCTGGTGCCGCCCAGCGACAACAATCTGATTACGGACGCTACAGTGGGGGTTATGACCAGCAACAAGAAGATCCATACGCTCAAGGAGGTCAGTATGGCGCAGCTCAGCAGCGCAAGTATAACCCTGCCGACTATGCGAATGTCAACCCTGGCTACGGAGCACAACCTGCTGCTGCTCAAGCTCAACGGCCAGCCCAGCAACAACCTGCCGCCCAATCACCCCCGCCCCAGCAACCGCTACCACCGGTGCCGCAACACCAACAGCAGCCACAGCCACAGCAGCCACAACAAGCTGCTTACCAGCAACCGCCAACGCCAACACATAAGCCCCAGTCACCAGTGGCCATGTCCCCTAAGCAGCAATCTGCACCTGGTGGAAACAAGGCACTGCCCTTGGCTACCGACCCCGGAACTGGTCAGCGCATTGGCCTGGATCACTTCAACTTCCTTGCTGTACTGGGTAAGGGTAACTTCGGTAAGGTCATGCTTGCTGAAACGAAGCGATCTCGAAAGCTTTATGCCATCAAGGTGCTCAAGAAGGAATTCATTATCGAGAACGACGAAGTCGAGAGTATACGCTCTGAGAAGCGTGTGTTCCTGGTTGCCAACCGCGGTCGACACCCATTCTTGACTAACCTGCACGCGTGTTTCCAGACTGAGACCCGTGTGTACTTTGTGATGGAGTACGTCAGTGGTGGTGATCTGATGCTGCACATTCAGAGAGGTCAATTTGGTACTAAGCGCGCGCAATTCTATGCTGCCGAAGTCTGCTTAGCGCTCAAGTACTTCCACGAGAACGGCGTTATTTACCGTGATCTGAAGCTTGATAACATTCTTCTGGCGCCCGACGGACATGTGAAGATTGGTGATTATGGTTTGTGTAAGGAGGATATGTGGTATGGCTCGACAACAAGCACTTTCTGTGGTACTCCCGAGTTTATGGCTCCAGAGGTATGTTATCATTGTGTAGCGTCAATTTTCCTCCTACTAACATTGATAGATTCTCCTTGATAAGAAGTACGGTCGTGCTGTCGATTGGTGGGCCTTTGGTGTTTTGATTTACCAGATGCTTCTCCAGCAATCTCCCTTCCGTGGAGAGGACGAGGACGAAATCTACGATGCCATTCTCGCCGATGAGCCTCTATACCCCATCCATATGCCGCGAGATTCTGTCTCCATTCTCCAGAAACTGCTCACTCGCGAGCCCGACCAGCGACTCGGAAGTGGCCCAACTGATGCCCAGGAGGTGATGAGCCAGCCTTTCTTCCGTAATATCAACTGGGACGACATTTACCATAAGAGAGGGGCACCTCCTTTTGTTCCTCAGATCAAGACCGCCACTGATACTAGCAACTTCGACTCCGAGTTTACCAGCGTTACGCCCGTTTTGACACCAGTTCAGTCCGGTAAGTCTTGCTGGGTTCGACCCTTCTTGTGGTATTATGCTAACATGCTTTCTAGTTCTGTCACAAGCCATGCAAGAAGAATTCCGAGGCTTCTCCTACACAGCTGATTTTGATTAAACGACTGCATATGAGATTGACGTTTTTGCAATGTTTTATTGAGATGATGGAGCTGCGGTGGGGTTATTGTCTTGTCTATCGGATACCCAGGAGCGATAGTAAAATAGATGGCCGGACGCTGCGGGCAGGTGATGTCGGTGCAGCCAACCCAGCGCGGGCGTCTGGATGAGACGGCCCCTTTTCATGTTCGCTCGTTTATAGCGGTTGGTATTCTGGATATGGCTACTGGATGAGTAAAACGTATGATGATGTGGACGTGGCCATATTGGTATGGTGAAGCGAGCGTGTTCAATGGTAGATGAATATCCTAAACAGCATATGAATGGATGTCTGGTTAATAGAAGCAAGGGGGATATGTCAACATGATACGCACGCGATGGAGTCTTACAATATCCTTGACTCTGTGACTTCTGGCTGTGGTCATCTCTGCAGCCACTGATCAGTACTCTCCCTCATGCTGCATCCTCACTACATCAGAATGAAATCACAGGTCTATGTGGGCTATTGGATTAATTTTAGACATTTTTTTGCCTTGTTTTGTTTATTCTATTGGAATATCCACCTCTTTCTAGATTTATTCTAATTCTTTTACGCAGTGTACTCCTTCTGGAGGAGCTTGGCAATAGTGTTGAGTCTATCACGTTTGTTAGCATTGCTTTCGTGTTCCAAATTCGAAGTGACTTACTGGATGTTGCTGGTACCCTCGTAAATGGCACCAATCTTGCTGTCGCGGAAGTACTTCTCAGCAAGACCCTCGCGGACGAATCCCATACCACCCATCCACTCGATGGCTTGTCCGCTAACACGACCAGCAACCTGGGAAGCGTAGAGCTTAGCCATAGCGGCGTCCTTGACAAAGTCCTCACCAGCCTCCTTCTTGCGAGCAGCGGTGTACACAAGAGCGCGAGCGGCAGTGATCTCAGTGTAGGCCTGAGCAAGCTGGTGCTGCATACCCTGGAACTCACCAACTAGAGAGCCGAATTGCTTGCGGTCGTTCCAAACGTAGCGGGCGGCGTTGTCGAAGGCGCCAAGGGCAAGGCCAGTCATCTGAGCAGCGATACCGATTCGGCCCTCGTTGAGAATGCTGATCGCATACTTGTAACCTTGGCCGCGCTCACCGAGGAGGTTCTCCTTGGGTATCTCAACGTCGTCAAAGTTGATGACGCATGTGCTTGAAGCGCGGATACCGAGCTTCTTCTCCTTTTTGGCAATAGAGAAACCCTTGGTGCCCTTCTCGACGAGGAAGGCTGAGATTCCCTTGTAGCCCTTGCTGGGGTCCAAGTTAGCGAAGACGATGAAAAGATCAGCCTCCTTGGAGTTCGTGATCCACATCTTGCTACCCGAGATCTTGAAGCCATCGGCGGTCTCTGTGGCCTTTGTAGCCATGGCAAAGGCATCTGAACCAGAGACAGGCTCGGAAAGACAGAAAGAGGCGACGGTGTTGGTCGCAAGGCGGGGAAGCCACTTCTTCTTGATAGCAGTGGAACCGTGCTTGATAATGGCTGTGTTGCAGAGAGTATTGTGCACATCGACGAGGACTGACACGGAAGGGTCGGCACGGGCGAGCTCCTCAATACCGATGATGGCGGAGGTGAAGTTCATGCCAGCACCGCCATACTCCTCTGGAATCTCAATTCCCATAAGACCCTGCTCGAATAGCTGCTCGACAATGGCGGGATCCATCTCCTCTGCTTCGTCCATATCACGCGCACGGGGGAGGATCACATCTGTAGCAAACTTGGAGACAGTTTCGGCCATGGCGGCCTCGAGCTCGGAGAGGTGAGTGATGGGTGTAGGTGGGATCTCAGAGATGTCGACATGTTCATTGCGCCGGGATGGTGTTGTGGAGAGAGGGCGGACAGTGTTGCTGAGGCTCAGAGTTAGCAATCGCTTCGGACATGTGGTTTAAGCATGATTGACTTACAGATTTATCCTCGTCATGGAACGGGGAGCGACAGTTCGTGTGGCAACGCGCTGTGTAAGACCACGTCCTCCCCTCAGCGCAGGGCGCACAACTCGAGTAAATGACGACGACATAATGAGAATCGATGTGTTTGCGGAAAAGAAGAAGAAGCGGTGACAATGGTAGGAGAAGAAAGGAAGAAGACAGGGAAGGTGGCTAGGTAAGAGCGAGGCGAGAGGTGTGAAGTGGGTTGTGTTAGAGACGATCACAAGCCAGAACAAGAAACGAGTAGCCAACAAGAGACCCTGTTTCTTTGTGTGCAGGTTGGAAGAAGAAGCTGACGGGGAGAGATAAGAAATGTAGTATTTTAATTATATGACCTCGGTCTATACAAATCATCCATTGCCTTCCCCCGGTACCGCAGCCACACTCTCTTTATATGGCTCAGCGGTTGAAGAATCCCATTACTCGGCCTTGCGCAGCCGAGGATAACCACCGAGGTCGAGGATGTTTTCGGTATTACAGCGGTAACTAAACTCGACGGTTTTCGGGGTAGCCACTGCGGGATGCGGGGAGGAAGAGAGATACCCCGGCGATTAACCGCTGACGTCAAGGACATGCGGGTCATTGAAGAAACTGGGGTCCAATGCAAGCGTGGCAGATCAGGCATGTGATCTAATTCGGGCTCGGATAATATGCGTCCCGATCAACATTGAATCCCTCACGTGATACGTGTTTGGAGCTGAGATTTTGATACTGGCGCTGGTTGAGCTCGAGGATCAGGATAGCGAGCGAGAGGCCGAGTTCGGGATCGATTTGCCCATACCCACGACAAACCAACCTAATTTGACCGTCGAAAGATTGTTCAAAATGGTCGGCTCCATCCTCCGCCAGTTCTTCTCGCCGGCGACTCGTCGTCCCCTCGCAGCGGCCCTTACAACACCACCACCAAGCCGTCTCCTACAGCCATCTCTACGAACATTCACAACCTCAGCACCCCGCGCTTTCGCCCCAACGACTGCTCGCCCTGCGACATTAAATCAGGTTCTTCGCGGTATCCGAAAGGGCAAGCGCGCTCGCCACGCTGTCTCCCCTGCTCTGTCCAATACTCACTGCCCAGCTCTGAAGGGCGTGTGTCTGCGAGTTGGTGTCGTCCGGCCCAAGAAGCCCAACTCTGGTGAGCGAAAGACTGCTCGTGTGAAGCTCTCTACCGGAGCTGTTGTTACAGCTTATATCCCCGGAGAGGGACACAACATTCAGCAGCACAGTGTTGTGCTGGTGAGAGGTGGCCGTGCGCAGGATTGTCCTGGTGTTCGATACCATCTTGTCCGAGGAGCTCTTGATTTGGTATGTTGTTCCATTCTGCTATTTCCACAAGTGGAAAGGCTGGCGAGCTTTCGTAGTGTACTAACATTTTCAGGGTGGTGTTGCAAGCCGAACAACGAGTCGAAGCAAGTATGGTACCAAGAAGCCCAAGAAGGCTACCGTTGGTTGAGCTAGGTATACGTCTTCAGTTAAATAAGTTAGAGCGATGGTACTAGATCCGTGTCAAGACTACATAGACCGAGGTATGGCCATGTATTGATAATGTACACTATTTTGAGCATTTGAAGAAAGAATGCAAACGATCCATCCCAAAAGCATTCTTGATTCATACATTCTACATGATCAAAGCTGTCCAAAGTATTTCAAGCCCAGACGCCTAATGTCATTTCCCGCAAGACCATCCCCCAGTGCAAACCCATTGCACGCAGCACAAAGGCTGGAGATTTGCTACCGAGCATTGCACCCTGTATGATAACGTACAACCCTATACACCCGCCACTCATGGTATTCCATTTACTGTTGCTTCTCATAACCCTTGGGCTTCTCCATGCCGTTGAGCTCGAAATATCGGGAAGTGCCTGGAATAAAGTCAGAATATTTTTCTCACTCCTTAGTCGGGAACACTTACAAGAATAACCCTTCCAATCAAAGTTGTTATCAGGGTTGCAATGGCAACGGAGATCCAACCGTCGCTGCTCATCAGTTGGGCAATGGGTGAAGGGAACGTGGTAGTAAGCGATATCCTCAAAGAAGTGGATATCCTCCTTCTTAAGAAGTAGACCAGCAGCAATAGAGTGCACAGGAGCATCACCCCATCGCTCATAGAAGAAACCACCATCCTTGTCAAGAGACTCGAAGAAATCAAGGTAGGGCTTGCTTCGGAGCCAAGACAGGCTACCAACCTCAAAGTTGGACCACTAGAAAGAATTAGCTATGAATTGATCAAGTCTTCTGATTCAACTTACGAAATGGCACTTGTTGTAGTTCTCACCACCGTCGTCACTGAGGAAGCGCATAGAGTTATCCGCGGCAATGTGCTCGGGGTGGTTCTGCATGAACTTCTTGGTGCTGGCCCATAGGGTAGGGATGGTGTCGATGTACTCGTAGAGGGAAAGAACGAAACTGTACTTCTTGTTGCTCTCGTGCATGACGCGGAAAGGATCGTAGTGGATATCGCAGAAGAGCTTAACTGAGGGCTCAACACGCCAGTAGTACTCGTAGTTCATCATGAGTTCCTGTCGGAAGAAGAAACCAGACTCAAATCGGCACATGTGACGGTAGCTGATTGAGTCACCGTAGATAATCTTTCGCTCGTGCATGTCTTCGCGAACCTTCTTGGCCTTCTCCTGGTCAATCCATTCTGGGAAAGACCAGTGTTCCTCAGGAATCAGACCGTAGTGAGTCTTGCCAGAGCAAAGAGATGTGGTGACCTTCTTAAACTGATCATCGAAAGGCTTGTCATTGAGGAAAACCCAGTCGTAGTTGTATCGGCGGTTGAAACGATCCTCAACCTGTCGAATGGACTCGGCGATCTCCCAGACGTCCTGGTTCCGGGCAAGAGTAACAAATGTAGCGTTCATACGGGGACCGGGGGCAGTGCCTTGTAGGTTGTTCCAGCCAGGATCGTTGGGGGACATGGCCATAGGAGCCTCGGCAAGGTTGCCCTCAGCAGGAGCCTCAGCAGGGACCTTGGGCTGTTCGGTAGGAATCTTGGGGACATCATCAGCAGCATCAGCAGCCTCGCCGGCAGGCTTCTGGGCAGGGACCTCGTCCTTGGTGAGAGCAGTATCTCCCTCCTCAGCAGCGGGGGCCTCCTGGCCAGGGAAGTTGACGTTGTTACCGGCATCAGGAGACTTAGGAATAGTGCCAGGAGCCTGTTGGTTGCTGCCACTGCCAGGACCGCCTGGGAAGCTACCGACGCTGCTTCCAGGGACGGGAATGTGTTCAATTCTGGAATTGGAAAAGAAGTAGAACATAGTGAGTGTCTAGGGAGACGGGTTAGCAAGTGGCAACGTCAGCTATCATGAGCTTCAGGCCCAAGGTGACGTACAAAGAGCGCGAGCGCAATGTAGCGCACATAGCGCGTATGACCGGCAGCCATGATGAAAAAAGGTTGACGATACAAAATCGTCAGTAAAAAGAAGAGGTCAAAGGAAGTGGGAGGTTGAAACAGAAGAAAAAGAAGATGGATGATCGAAAGACGATATGTGTCGCGGCACGGGGAAAAAGCAGGGGAGCCAGGGAGCAACGCGGTCCAGTAAAGCGACTCGTAGGCTGAACTAAAAAAAGACAGTCTTCAAGTAGTACCTAACGACTACCCAACTACAGTTGTTGGGGATAGGTGGAAATGATTGAGGAAAGAAAATAAAAATGGTGCACAATAGAGGACTTCTTTGTCATGAGAGTCACATAGGTAATAATACTTGAAAGGCAATTGATACAGTATCATTCGGATGCACGCAAACAGGAATAACTTGAAGTCGTTGGTTGAAGCATGGGAATGGTATGAACAGCGTGTTCCGGGCTGGGGCGGGCCCTTGATCGTCACCTTCTGCTAAAATCAGGTACGGGACACTGGAGCTTGAGGTACGGAAAGGCTCCAGGGTCGGATAAGAATTTGGATTTGGACAGGTATCTTCGATAGGGACTTGGCTGAGAAATACCTGGTTGTACCGTTGCACTGCCGTAAAATTCAAGTACCCCGTGCAAGGCCTATACTTGTCAACTGTAGAGGGTGTCTCAAGAGGATCTTAGCCTGGCGTTCAGGGGGTGCGTATGCTAGCGCACTTTAGTGATGGCTTCTGCCTTCTAGGCCAGATCTCTGCCGAGTCCAGACACAGATTTTTGGGTTTTGGCTTGCATTACAATTTCCCTCGAGAAACATGTAGTACGGGGACAATGCAACTCATTCTCGTGGAACCATCATTGCCGCAGGCTCTTTTAGGATTTGGATCGTGCAGATTGAGATACACCATGTGCCTCTCAATATCGGTTGGAATGAAAATGTCCGCCATAACAAGCCTCGATCAAAGAAACTTTTATGTGCAGCAAATCTGAGCCTGAATTGGGAAAGTGCTCCATGTCGCATGCATCACTGGTTTTCTCGTATCCTTTTATGAGAAGGATGTGCCCCTTTTTTACGTTTCTTAGAGCTCGTTTTAGGTTGATAGGAAGAACGCTGCAACCAGCCTGTAAGCAGCAGTTACGGTTGTCTCTCCACTACAATTCATCTCTAAATCCCCATATCAAAGCCGCTTGATCCGTTTCTACAGCAAAGGTATGTTTCTGGACTTGTAGATGCAAGATTCGGGCAGGTTTTGTCCCAATCGCATATCAGAATTTGAAACGGTGGAATGCTCTACGATTCCACGACTTGCCCAGCAAGAGTATTATCTACTTACATGTGACGCTAGTAGTATCTTTGTCTTGATATATAATTTGTCGAAGATAGGTTGCCGATTCGCTAATCAACGTTGCGTTTTGCTGCCTACTTAGGTATATAGTAGACATACACGCGGCCTTCGGTAATGTCATCTGCACAACACCATACACATAAGGAGGAGAGTTGAACTGGTCTGGTTCAACTAATGAAAAAACATCACATATCCTTGAAGCTATGTCTACTTTAGCACCAAGACGACGCTATTGATATATCGCACGTGATACATCACGTGAACTCATGTCTCCTCTCACAGGTGGGGGAGATCGGGCTTGGAGAACAGCGTTAGCATTTCGTCGCATCATCGTTGGCATCAGAGCTTCGCCGCGCATCAATATCGCCGTGCGCTCTCCTTTAGCCGGCCACCTTGCTTCCACCACCACGGGGCTCGCTACAAGAGCTTTGGATTTCTTCCAACAGCTTTCGTACTGCCACCATAGCGCCCCTTACATGCTTGGCTACGATACAAACATCTTTGAATCATTCTACTGGAAGACATCATGATAGATTTGTGCGCGCTGAACGATCCTGAACATATCTCTTTCTCCTAGTGGTGAGTGGCTCTACCTCGCCTGTCGCTTTCCAGCCCTGCTCGCTTCCCCCGGACATTGCCTGGTATACGTGCCCGAGGCACTGCTCGACGTCATTTCGACACATCGACCAAAGTTTCAAGGTCGTGAGGCTTTGGCCGAGATTTACTCGGTACGGATCTCTCTGCAGATAAGCTTCGAGACGGGGAGAGAGTTCAGCCTCATATCCTGTACATTTCACGTACGAAAGAGATGGCAACGCAGAACGCAACAGCTCTGCAACGCTGAGGGCAATAAGTTATGTGATCAATGGTCTAACAAGCAGAATACTACGAGAAACACAAAGATGGGAAATTGTAGCAATTTCAAAAATTATTTTTCAACTCATTCGCAAACATGGTCCCAGCAAGGTCGAGGAGATATGGCTCAGCAAGTCTATGGGGCGTTTCCTGAGGATACCTCGAGCGGGGCACGGAGCTCATAGTGACTACAGTTGACTGGCGTTGGTACTAATTTCCTTCATAGTACAATCAACGTCCACTTGCACAAATTCACTTAAAATGTCTTTCTTCGGTTTCGACAATGCGCGCCACAACACGGCAGCGCCAGGCTTCTCCCAAGCTCATGACCCATTTGCAGGCCTTTCAAACAAAGACGGAGACGCCGATGATGCTCTCGACTTTGAGGAGACGTATGATGGTCTTGGAGATCAACTCGAAGAGACTGGCGACTCTTTTAACGACGACACCTTTGGAGACAGTGGCCCGGCGGTTACTCGTAGTGCTGGCAAAGACTTTGATTTCTTTGGTCAGACTGCCAAGGTTGCCGATGCGATAGAGGAGGAACATATTCGCTACCATCGCCAGGGACCAGCGGCTAAGCCCGCTGCAACCCAGGCCCCTGCTCACCAATATGCCCAGGCCGACTACCAATCCTACTACTCCAACCAGCCTTACCAGCAACAGCAGCAAGCTTTCCAGCAACCCGTACGATCTGGTTACGAGAAGTATCGCGACCCCGAGCCACTTCCCGATCTACACGTCGACCGAAGTATTTGGGGCATTGGACCGTCTAAACCCGCCCAGCAAGCATCACCGGCCCCTATCCCTGCAACGCAGCCTATCCAGCATGCGGCTAGTCGCAAAGTCATGAGCTTGGAGGAGGTGGAAGCTGCTATGCGATCTCAGCCTCAGCAGCATACACCTCAACCACACGTCGCAGACATTGCCTACCAGCAACCCCCTCCTGGCTTCGCTGCTCATCAGCTTCAGCCTCCTCAGGCTCATGGTCATGGCCATCCAGTGACCATCCTACAGAGGCCTCAGAGCACTCAGTCGAAAACCATGTCGCCAGCCCCAGGACTTCAAGCGACTCCTGTGCAGCACCAGCAACAACCCCACGCCAACCCAACTCAGATCCTGCAGAACCCTACCCGTGCAAGCTCGGATGCGCATGTTCCACCCCAACATGGCCATCATGCCAAGCAATCCCACGGTGCTATTCCTAACGCTGCACAGGTGCAGCCTCACCCTCAGCTGCAGCAGATGTCGGAGGAAGAGAAGGCAGCTTACTTGGACCAAGAGACCAAAAGGGCTAAGCGCAACCACAAGATCTGGCTTCTGTCCAAGGACAACGGTTTGATGACTCCTCAGGACAAAAATTTCATCACCCGTATCCAGCTCCAGCAGCTCGTTTCCGCTACCGGTAACCCTGTCGAAGGATCCGATGCGACAATCGCCGAGGACTTTTACTACCAAGTCTACAGTCATATCCGAGCCGGTCAACGTCAGAATCCCAGCCAGCCTCTTAGCAACTTTGCGCAAACCTATCTGTACCAGACTGGTAGTCGTCAGGGCGGCATGCGACGACACGGTCGACCTGCTGAGAACCACTTTCAGCGTATGGAACAACAGGTGCAACGAGCCGTTGAAGCTGCCAAGAACAAGCCCAAGAATCCTCAGCTGGTTATCGCAGGCAGTCTTGGTAAGATTTCTTTCAGCAACGCCAAGACACCCAAGCCTCTGCTCAGCATCAAGCGCACCGAGAGCGAGCATCAACGGCCGAGCAATGGCAAAAAGGAAGAAGGATCTAGCCTTGACCGAAAGACTATTCTGCGAAACGTCGAGAAGGTCTACCAAACCTTGATGCAGATCGAGGACCATGTGCGACTGATTCCTCCTCCTATGACCAGCCCCGATGAAGAACTCGAAAACAAGCACAAGGAGTGGGCCACCATTCTGGAGACATACAACGCTAAGCTTTGGCATGAGCTCAAGGTCCACGAACAGATTGGAGTCGTTGTTCCCCATCCATTCATCGCTTTCTTGTCCTGCGCCAAGGGCGAAAGGGCTATCCCTCGACTGTTCCCCCATCTTTCTTTCGAACAACGAACCACCATTTTGACCATGATCATTTACCATCTCGACCAGTTGGATGTTATCAAGGACGCAGCTATCGTGCCAGGTGAGGTGACCACCATCAACGCGCGAATGCGAGAGAAGATCGAGCTTTTCATCTCTACTGTCATGCCATCGCTGATGCAATACTTCAACGATACCGCCCTAGAGATTGTTGACGGAGTTTTGAACCTGATTGGCTCGAAGCTCAACGTCGATCTCATTGCTAGATCGAGGATTGGTGTGTCTATGCTCACACTCATCCTCAGTCGTGCTGTGCTTCTCAAGCAGACAGGGGCCGGCAGCCCCGAGCAGTGGAATAACTGGTAAGTGGAATTCCAATCGTGCTACATTAATGTTACTAACTTCTAGCAGGGATCAGACTTTTGAGATTTTGTTCGATAGACTTGAGCCCTCGCTGCCTTACATCTTCCCAGGCAGCGTCAACACTGGAGAGGATATCTACGTGTGGCAGTTTCTTGCAGCAATGGGTGTCAGTGCTACCCACGACCAGCAGACTCGCTTGGTCCTGGCCGTCAAGGATCGCGTTCTGGATACTGTCACTGTTTCAAAGACGTTGCCTCCCGCCATGGGTGCGGAGCGACTTAACAGCGTTAACTTGTTCATGCGATCTATCGGTTTAGATGTCGAACTTCTTCAGTAAACAGATGTGCCATACGCATGCATGCTATTATCCGGTGATCCTTGGGCTTTTTTCTTGGGCTGGCATTTGGGAGCACTCGAGAACGGGATAAGCAGGATGCAACTCAACAAGGTTTACTTGCTGGCGAAAGAATATCGGGAGCGGTGCGATATAGAGATAAAATGGGTGTGCAAAATCACAAGCAACAAAATGGCGAGTGGTTATTGCGTTTGTGTATTCTGGCATTGCTATCGGATAGTTATGACTCATGGGGAGAGTTGAAGTCCGTTGAGATTAGGTTGTATCTTATTTGAAAATTTACGCATTTTGCAAAGCATTTCCCATATCCTGTATTGTGGTAGTATTTTTTATAACATTCCCTTCTATCAACTAGTACAACAAATCCTTTGCGCCGTTTTATGCAACCCATCTAAAATGTCCTGACCCAACCTTTGAGCCCGCCAGTTCATGCTCATTCGTCAATGCTAACTGTCTTTGATGGTCCAGCTCGAGGTTTACCCCCTCGTCGAGCAACACCTCCTGCCGCTCCTCCTCGTGGCCGGAGCTTGGGTTTCCTTGCCTCATCCGATTCTGGTGCTGGCTGCTCCGGCTGCTTGACGGGGGCAGCTGCTTTGAGCTTCGGCTCCTCAACAGGCTCAGGTGCAGGTGCTGGTGCTGGCTTCTTGATGCCACTCACAGCTTCGAGAAGGTCATCGTCATCCCACCGGCGAGTAAACTTGGGTACGGAGTTTTCTAGTACCGGCTCAACCTCTTCAGCGCCTTCGGCCTTGTCGTCTCCTCCCGCATCTTCTTGTTCCGCAGGCCGCAGGAAAAGACTTTCGTTATAAACTTCCCATGCGGCCTCCTCGTTCTCATCTGTGTAGTGCATGGTGCGCCAATGTTCTGTCTGAACTGACCGTAGGCGGTCGGCCATGGTCTCGGTAGTAACAGTCTCACCATCGCCAGTGGCCTTGACGGTCATGTGAATAGCACGCGCTGTCCCGCCAGTTGTACTAGGAGCTGAGTCCTTGGTGGCAGCAGCCTGGCGTTCTTGTTGGACAGTTGCGTCGATGTGGTGAAGCTGAGGGCGGAGGTGAACGAGTGATGATACAGGCGTAAGATGCAGGTCCTCTAAAGAAGCAAAACGGTCAGAAAATGCGCGAGCTCGTGAATTGGCATGACTTACTGCCTTGAAAAACACCAACCATGTGTTGAACTTCCTTGTATTCGGGATACTGCCCACCAAGTGTCTGTGTCCGAAGCACCTTATCCTGCCTGAGGGCTTCTGTCCAGTCCATTCCCTCATCTTCATCAGCTTCAGCCTTCTTCCTTCCACCCCGAGCCTGAACCGTGCCAAAGCCAAATCCACCAGCCAGACCGTGACTGCCGCCATTCTTTGTAGCCATAGAAGTATGCAGTGTCTTTCCCCACTTAAGGCCCTTCTCACGATCGTAAGCGACGGTGTTGTCGAGCGGCACATCGACTTCGACCATACCGGCCTGGGCCTTGACGCGCAGTTCGGTAGGCGGAGGACGGGGAGCGTCATCGGTACGGTTGGGATGCTGGAGGACGAGTAGGCGACGACCGAGCGGAAGTGCAGGGTTGATAAAGACGTTATAAGTCGCGGTGACGGGATCATCGTCGTCGTCTATCGTGGTGGGATTGGCGGCTGTAGACGGCTTGACGCTGGAATCGACGTCCATAGCTTCGACGTCCATTGAGGCCGTTGGAACCGGCGTATCCGATGAAGTGGACATTTCGTAGATGTTTCAGAAGTTACTAGAGTCTTTTGGAAGAGATCGACTCTCAGAAACTGAACAAAAGCCTGTTGTCGCTCGAGGTATAGTTATGCGATGAGTCGATCTTGAACTTTGCTTTGCGACAAACAGTATGCGCAGCTATAGGTAAGACTCTGTGCTCCGGTATTCACACTGAGATATATGAGCTTTCAAATAGTGCCCGAAACCTTCATCCCTTTGCGGCAGCCTTTTATATATGCAATACAACAAAGTTGATGTGTATTCGTTGATGCATCAAAAGCTGAGGGGCGATCGTGGAGAAATTTCCATGTTCGTCCCCCGCCAAACTTTGGACCTTTATCTTATCAACGCCTCAAAAGCTCCAATGTCAAAGACGAGAACTGACGCAGCCAACTACGTAGTTTACGCTAGATGTGTACCGCAAATCATGAATTAAGTCCTCTCATATGTTTTATAGCTTTTGAAAAAATAACAAAGTGCTGTGATTGGTGTATTACGACATAAATCAGTCTAAATGCTTTTGAATCGCAACTCCACTGATACCCTTAAGGAACCATGAATTGTTGCAGACTATAACCGTTTCCGTTTTGAGTGAATATCCTAGCATCAAAACGAAATCTATCAAGCCCACATCTATCGGCCTTTGCCACGGTCGCGACGTCCACCCTCCAACACTTTGACTCTCTTATTGAATCTGTCTCCAATACCACCTCCCATGCCACTTCCACGAGGTCCATCTGTTGTGTCGATTCCACGCTTTCGGCTCTTGTCCAGAAGAGCACGAACATTGCCACCAGACTGCTTGCTCCTGGTGAGGCGGTCGATACGGTTGACACCCTCTCCCAGGTTGTGCCAATCCTCGCCACCAAATTGCATACGACGACTGCCCTGCTTCGCCTTCTGGGCGCGGTCCTTCTTGCTCTCCTTTGGAAGACGCGTAAAGTTCATCTCTTCGTAGTCTCGGCGCTCTGCCTCCTCCTTTCGCTCAGAGTCGGTCTTCATCTTACGACCACCCTGGACAATGGTGGTACCAATACTGGGCTCGGCCAAGGGTGCGCTGGAGAGCTCTGAAGCCACGAACTCGTCCATTGTGTGAGATTTTCCAGGGCGACGGTCGAACTTTTCGCGACGCTGGGGCGCATCCATAGTCTGGCGGTCTCTCTTGGGAGGACGGTAGACACCTGCCGCTCCACCATCACGCTCTGCACGGCGGGCGGTAACATCATCGGCCATTGAACCAAAGTTACCAGGCTTGTGAGATAGTGCTTCGGCGTCTGCCTCTTCCTCCTCCGAGTCTTCTTCTTCTTCTTCCTCTGAATCCTCTCCCGCCGCTGCCCTAGCCTCCTTTGCTTTTCTCTCGCGCTCTGCATCGTCTGCTGTTCGTAGAAATCGATCAATGGAAAAGCGCAATTTCTCTTCCAGAGGTCGTGCTCCTCTTTCAAGATAAAGTCGGAGTTCAACCAGCTTGGCTCTCACAGATTCGTCGAGTTCGGAGTCGTCTTCGCTTGTGCTGTCCGGGTTCGATTTTGAGTTGCGCAACTTGAGCAGAATCAAGAACACTAAGTTTTGAAGGTAAGAGAGCAACAGCTCATTCTTGACATCGAGAAGAGAAATGCCATCCTTCTGGTACTCGATAGAAGAGAGTTTGGGTGTGACATCGAGTGCTGAGGATAGAGACTGCGTCAGAGACGTCAGAAGCGCCGGTAGTGTCGTAGGGGCTGCCATGTTGAGTCTGTTTGCCTGAGAGGGTAAATCTCTGGGTAGTCGAGAAGTGATGGCTCGTCAAAAAGTTTGGAGCGTTCAACTTTTTAGCGGGGCTTTCTTGGCTTGACCCCCACAAATATCAGACATTCCTGTGGCACACACTCTAAACGCCACACATTCTCGGGTACCCCCTGTGTTGCCAGTGGCTTACTCCACTGACTAAGCCGCTATTCCGCTTGGAACTTGGCCAGATATTACACCAAGTGCCTCGAAGCTCCCTGTTCAACGACTTACTACCCAGGTCTTTTGCGGTTGTATTCACCTCACGGTCTTTTATATCATCCGAAACCAGGGGAGAAATAGCGCTATTGAGCTTGTTTCTAGGGAATTAGTTCATTTCGAAATTTCCCTCTTCCTACGTTTGGAAATTGCGGGTCGCGCAAGTCGTCGTAAGCTTGGAGCTTGCTTGATACGACAGCTTCACGTCTTGGCTTTCGCAACTCTCCTCTGTCAACCTCTCCCGGTCTACGCATGACCTAAACCTCCGATATGCATCTTCGAGACTTTGCGCCTTCGACGGCGCTTCTCACGTCGCTGCTGGCTATACCTCAGCTAGCTTCCGCCTTCTACCTCCCTGGTGTTGCACCAACTACCTACAAAGAGGGAGATAAGGTCCCTCTTTACGTCAACAGCATCAAGCCCGTCGACCGCTCCCAGGACCCGCGACTACACGCCGTTGTTTCGTACGATTATTATCACCCTGCATTCCAATTTTGTCAACCTGAGGGTGGCCCTGAATATGTTTCAGAAAGTTTGGGCAGTATTCTCTTCGGAGATCGTATCATGACTTCTCCTTTCGAGCTTGTCATGGGCAAGAACGAAACCTGCAAACCCCTTTGCGAAGTTACATATACAGACAAATCGGTCAGCTTCGTCAAGAGCCGCATTGAACAGGGATATAGTCTGGAATGGCTAGTGGATGGATTGCCAGCTGGTCAGGAAGTACTTGACCAGTTGACTGGCACCACCTTCTACAACCCTCGTTTCCTACTAGGTCAGGACGATAAGGACGACAACATTCTGTTCAACAACCATTACGAGATTACTGTCGAGTATCACGAGGTCAACAAAGATCCTAACCAACGCCGTGTCGTAGGTGTGGTGGTGCAACCCAGCTCCAAGGAATATGGCGGCAAGGCCGATTGCGGCGCCAACCATCAGCCCATTGTATTGACTGGAAAGGAGCAGCATGTCGCCTTCAGCTACAGCGTGCTCTGGCGCAAGTCCGACACTGCTTGGGCTACTCGATGGGACAAGTACCTCCACGTTTTTGATCCCAAGATTCATTGGTTCTGGCTCATCGATACTGCTATCATTGTTGTTATCCTCGTCCTCACCGTCATGTCCATTCTGGTTCGGGCTCTCAAGAAGGATATCGCCCGTTACAACAGACTCGACCAGATCGATCTCGATGACTTTGGTGGTACTTCGGTTGTGGAGGATGGCGTGCAAGAGGATTCTGGGTGGAAGTTGGTTCACGGCGATGTTTTCCGAACCCCTTCGCGCCCTCTTGTGCTCGCAGTCTTGGCAGGCAATGGTGTGCAGTTGTTCTGCATGACAGGATGCACTATTCTCTTTGCCCTCCTTGGTTTCCTATCTCCCTCCAACCGTGGATCCCTTGGAACAATCATGATTCTCATGTACACTGTTCTTGGCTTCGTTGGTGGTTATGTTTCCGCCCGAACTTACAAAGCCTGGCAAGGCGAAAACTGGAAGGTTAACATTGTTTTGACACCTCTCCTGGTTCCTGGCATTGTTTTCTCCGGCTTCTTCCTTCTTAACCTCTTCCTTTGGGCTAAGCAATCATCGGGCGCGGTTCCCTTCACAACCATGCTTGTGATTGTTGCCATCTGGTTCATCATCTCGATTCCTCTGTCCTTTGGTGGTTCTTGGGTCGGATTCCGATCGCCTCAGTTCCAGCCTCCCGTTCGTACCAACCAGATTCCTCGACAGATTCCTCCAGTCAGCACCTATCTTAAGCCCATCCCTAGCGTGCTTATCGTTGGTCTTCTCCCCTTTGGTGCCATCTTTGTCGAGCTCTTCTTCATCATGAACTCCATCTGGTTCAGCAGGATCTACTATATGTTTGGCTTCCTGTTCCTCTGCTATGGACTTATGATCGTGGTTTGCGCCGCCGTTACCATCCTCATGGTGTACTTCTTGTTATGCTCCGAAAACTACAACTGGCAGTGGAGATCTTTCCTCGCTGCTGGTATGAGCGGTGGCTATATCTTCTTGAACTGTTTGTTGTACCTCGTCACAAAGGTCAGGGCCACCAGTTTAGCGGGTATTGTGCTCTACATGGGCTACAGCGCCATCATCTCATTCCTCTTCTCTATCCTCACTGGTAAGTTTCCTCCCTTAGAACGCGATCACCTGATGCTAACTTGTCCAGGCTCAATCGGCTACTTTGCCAGTTGGTGGTTCGTTCGTAAGATCTACTCGTCCATCAAGATTGATTAAAAGCACCATCACATCAATGCTACGACAGGATAGATAACCGATGACGAGTGACTTATGAAAGAGATGGAATTGATGTTTGTAACAAAATGTACGACCAGCGTCTGGAATTCGTGTGTACCATGAGCCCTGCTTTACAATGCGGTCAGAGGCAAACAGAACAGGTCATGGTGCTAGGGTCCGTGGTGTTGCATTAGTAGGCTGCGAGTACGGAGTAGGTTCACTTCTATTTAGACGGATACCAAAATCGGGCCATGGCCGATTAGAGCTGGACCATGTTGGCTATTGATGAAGTATTATGTTTGCTATGCACTATTTTTAGGCTCATCATAGAAATCAGAAATTCTTTAATGCACATTCTCTCGCTCAATCATCGTCATCATCATCATCATCCAAATCATCCAAGTTGGTGAACTGGAATTGGGCCTTCTGCGGTGGAGGTCCCGTAGGACTTCTCTGCTCGCCAGGGGCAGCTGAAGGACCGTCGACCAGGCTTGCGCGCCTCCAGGCTTCTTGGTCCTTCTCCCTCTGGCGTTCCCTCTCAATGCGCTGGCGCTCGCGCTCCTCGCGGATCTTCTTCTCGCGCTCTTCCTGGGCAATACGGTCCTCTTCTTCTTTCTGCTTCCTCTCCTCTTCCTCGCGGCGCTTACGTTCTTCTTCCTCCGCAGGATCATAGCCCTTGGGGTTGATGCCCTGCTCCAGCAAGACTTGGTTAGCGGCCAACGCGCCAGCGCCAATCTGAAGATCATTTGGCCAGGGGAGGAAGATCTGGTCCGTCAAGGGGTTCAGGAACTGGGTCCACTCGCTGGGGAGGCTGGTATTGGCGGACAGAGCGGACTGTTGGGTCGCAGGTTCTTGTAAAGTATGCGGTGTACCACCATTCATAATTGCTGGACTCTGAACTTGCGAAGATGGAGGTGCGGAGGGCGTCATGACAGATGCTGTCTGTGAGTCAGGTCCTGGCGTCTGGCCGCCTGGCGTCTGGCCCTCTGGGCCATCTGGCGTAGGTGGCAGCGCCTTGATTGTACCCGCAGGCGGCATTGTCGTTTTACTGATACGTCGAGCATATTTAAGAAGTTCCTCGTAGGCAATGGCATAACTAGGTCCGGCAGGAAAGGTGGTGGTGTGTGTTGTCACGATGTCCTTGCGAGTCGTTGCGAGGTTAGAAAGAGTTTCGCGAATCTGGCCATCGAGAGCTGCTGAGGATTCGCGCAGTTGCTGAATACGTAGGTAATTATTCTGGTGAGTTTGCACTGGAAATAGTAAGTTGCGAGATCGAATTGTCTACCGGAATAGGCAAATCTACCTTCTTCCAAGCCTTTGCTCAATTCTTTGTCCGCCGCGTTGAGCTCATCAGCTTGGTGCGTAGAAGGATGGTATTTGGAGACGGAGTCGATCAAGTTCGCAAGAGCCTTTTCAAGTCGCTCAAAGCGACTGTCGATATACGTGTCCATCGGAGGCTCGATGTATCCAAGCACGAGCTGTTGGAATAGAGGAATCGTCAAGTAAATAAAAGAACAGACACAAAACCAAGGCTCCGACACCAAGCCGGAGCTCCAGATAAGTGGGGCGATAAACTATACCTCTATTGGTTGGCTTAGGCTAAGCTTCTTTTCACGCCTGAGGCCAACAAACCCGATCTTTCCCGGGCAAACTCGCGCAACCAAGACCATACTTTTACGACGACGATATCGACGAGCAATTGAACGACGAAACAGGCTTCCACCGCCCTACGATTCAAGATGGTCTCCTACGTACGTCCGAATCCTTCAACATTAAAACCGACGATGGGCTATGTGCAATTCACAATGGCCCTCGGCATCTTCGACATGACGTGCAATCGACTGACCTGATCCTTTTAATAGACTCCCATCCGCATGGCGGAATTCAAGAGCGCCTACGGTCCTAAGTACGTCTCATCTCTCAGCATGATCACTGGAACATCGAATGCGAAGCGTACCGTTACACGAGCGAATTGCGGCTTTCGAGATACCAAGCGACAGTTGATCTGGAATAGTGACGTTGGCTAATACTCTGTAATAGGTACCACGCTCAGCCCAACGTTGCTGGCTTCACCGCACAGTCCGCTTTCAGAATGTGAGTGCAAACACTTGGACGAACAACGATCGAGCACCGATAGCATGCGAGCGAGTCCGACGATTTTCCTTCCGTTTCTCCGGAACCACGAGATGAATGTTGCGGACGAAGAAACTTGGATATGAACCCGACGACCGACCATGCTAAAGGGCCGGTCATATGCTACGAATGAGTACTAACTGGGTGACCAGCGGATCCCGTCTGGCCATGTACGGTGCCCCCGCCGGTGTTGCTGTTCTCCTCTTCGCCAACGGTATTCCCCGTGTGCAGCGCGACATCCTCCAGGTACGAAACGAACTTCCGAAGGACACATCATGACCACGACACTAATATCCATATAGAAGATCCCCATTCTTGGCAGCTACTTCCACAAGGACGTCCACCCTGCTGACAACGTAAGTCCATGCGAGTACTGCAAATCAGCAAAGCCAGCCACTAACAACGTATCTAGCCCTTCTAAATCAACTGGTGCATTGCAGAAGATAGACATTTTTCAGCGCCCATGCCGGCTCTCCCTGTATAAGATATTGCAAATAGACCTGTTCTGAGCCTTGACTTTTGCTGTGAAATGTATGGCATGTGATTAGTCGATCTTGAAAAGTCACTGGCATGGAAGACATGATGCTTACCAGGCCATGTGCTTGTAGTTGTGGGGGGGCGGTTGAAATTCAAACGCTTTCTCTTTCGTGATCACGATGCTGTTGTTAAATTTGAACTTGTTGTCACCATAACTGGGTGTCTTATTTAACGTTGCGTCCAATCTCTATAATACAGTATACAGTGCACGTACCTCACCACGAAACACTGTCTTCTTTTCTACAGCACATCTCATCCGTCTTACACAGATTCCATCGTTAACCATCGCTCATTTTATACAAACATTTTTCCATTAAACTTACCCTTTACCACTAACAATAGTTTTCTTCCTTGTGTCATGACTGGACTTCGCTCTTTTTAATTCCTTACTCTGCGCCACTCGGGCAACTGAACACTTGTCAAGATGCCTTCATCGCTATTCTGGTTGGCATCAGGAGCCATCGCTGTGCTACCTCTTTTCTTCTGGCCTTCAAAACAGTCTCCAGGTCACAACCCACGCTTGTTTGCCTTCTTCTGTTATTCGCTCCCTTTCATCTCTATCTTTTGGCTCTACTTGGTCTCGGAACATGTCCCTGAACCTTACCTGGTAAGCATCTCTTATACTTTCGAATATCCATACTCACAAAGCATTAGGATGAGGTCTTCCATATACCTCAAGCTCAGAGATATTGCCAGGGGAGATTCCAAGAGTGGGATGACAAGATCACAACACCCCCAGGCCTGTGAGTTCTAACGCGCAACACACTCTACCATGGTCAACTGCTGATTAAAATTCAGTTACCTCCTGTCCCTCCTGATCCCTGGAGTTGTTCGTCTGAATGGTTCTTTAGGAGGCTACCTCTGCCATGTGAAAGATCTAAGAGCTTCTAACGTTGTCGCGTTGACAATCTTAGCCTACGTGGCCCTGCAGTGTCGTCGTGAAATTGAGGCACGTCTCTACGAAGCCCACTCCTCAACCAGGCTACGCATCACCTCGCAATATGCACTGCACACTGCATTCAACATCGCTCTATTTCCTCTTCTGTTCTTCTTTTCTGGGTTGTATTACACCGACGTTGCATCTACTGCAGCTGTTCTGGTCGCGTACTTGAACCACTTGAAGCGCATTGGGCGAGATCAAAGCTCAATTTTGAGTGATATCACAACGATATGTCTCGGAGTTTTCACTCTTATCTTTCGACAGACAAACGTCTTCTGGGTGGTTGTATATATGGGAGGTCTCGAGGCGGTTCACGCCATCAAGACTTTACGACCAGAGCGGGTTGATCAGCCAGTTATCTTGACTCTATCTGAACAGATCAAGTACTACGCATGGAGGTATTCTCTTGGGGATATTCACGACCCACCACTACACATGTTGTGGCCTGACGGTAAGTTGATTCCTCTCGGCCAATGCCCAACAGGCCACTAATGAGGAGTCAGATATGTTATTCTGTTTGCTTAGTCTGGGTATTGCGGCACTTTGCAACCCGCTTCGTGTCGTTCAGCAAATATGGCCATATGTTACTGTTGTCATCTCGTTTGGCGGCTTTGTCGCTTGGAACGGCGGCGTTGTGCTCGGTATGTTTTCTGCTATAGCCATTCTAACATTTATTAACAAATATTAGGTGACAAATCTAATCATGTTGCTACTATTCACCTCCCGCAGATGCTTTATATCTGGCCTTTCTTTGCTTTCTTCTCGATACCGCTTCTTATCCCTTACGCTCTCCCGTTTGTCAATGTTATACTGCGGCTACTCTCATTCACTGGCTCGTCCACCCCAGCTGAAGAGTCAACCCCTAAGAAAGGAAATTCGTCAGCTTCTTTCTTTTCAGGATCTAGCAAATCTTCGAGATCAGGTAAAAAGGCCTCGAGGAGCGGTCCTACACAGGAGCCAATAACCGATGCTTCAGGCAGCAATCGCGCGCAACTGTCCAAGGCACTACAGATCATTGACTTCATATTCGGTATCAAGATTATCATATGGGTTATCTACATCTTTGTGACTATTTTGGCATCAGTCGTTATCGTGCGTTACAACACTATCATCCACCCATTCACCCTGGCCGACAACCGTCATTATATGTTCTATGTCTTTCGATACACAATTCGGCGAGCCTCTTGGATTCGTTACGCCTTGGTAATCTCCTACACGTTAGCCCGCTGGATGACTTGGGGCACCATCGCTGGGTGTTCGCAGTGGTTTTTCATTACTCATGAGCCCGCCTGTTCTGCGTATAGGAAGGGTACAGCAGCCTTCCTGAGCCATCCTACCTTCATTAATCGCGGGTTTTCACCACGACAAACCGATGCTCCCTTTCCAACTGAGGTCAGAGATGATTCTCAAGATGTTTCAAGTCAGCAGGAATTGAGCAAAGCTTTGGAGAAGGATCCCCTTCTGGCATCTATTGAACCTGCTTCAACCTCAACTGGCCTTATCTTCTTGCTCGCCACCACCTTGTCGCTCATGACAGCTCCACTGGTAGAGCCACGATACTTTATCATCCCGTGGGTGATGTGGAGGTTGCTTGTGCCTGCATGGAGACTCCACGATCATGGTAATTATGGGGATGTCGCCTCTAGACTGTCGAATCACCCAATGACCAAGGCCCTGTTCCTCTTCTTTCAGCGCTACGATCCACGCCTCATCCTTGAGACGTTATGGTTCATTGCTATTAATGTGGCAACTGGGTACATATTCCTCACTAAGCCCTACGTTTGGAAAGCGGAGGATGGCACGGTGCTTGATGGCGGTCGACTCCAGCGCTTCATGTGGTAGGCACACATTGTAATAGATTCTGCAGAATATGGAGTGAAAATATCCTCTTTTTGTATTTTCGTCTTTGCAGGCATGGAACTGATGTGTATCGGTTCATCTGATGTCACATGTGAAATATACTCAAGCACCGAACGCCGTACCCATGGTCCAAACCCAGACCGATCCCTTGATTGTAGCCATATTCATACCCAGTTTCATATCGAGTGTCCCAAGCCAATCCATAAAATAATTCCAATGCCATGTGTGCCCTAATAGGTTTCTTTGACGAATGATAGATATCCGTATCTTGCGTACCCAGCAGTTGCGGAAGAAAATATCAAATATCATGATGGTGCGTATCTTATAAACTTAAGCGGTCCAAACTCAAGCCGTCATTACTTCTCACTCGACGGATAACGCCAAGCTTAAAGAATTTTTCCTCACCGCCTGGCGTGCGCCCGCCGATGTACCACTTCTCAGCACCTATCACATCGCGGAAGCCCTCGCTGCTACTATCGCTCCCACGTCTTCCAGAAGATCCAGGGATGGGAATGGCGGTGCCGTTGCTGGGTGAGGTCGAGGTTGATGGTGATGAGGAAGTGTTGCGGGGAGGGCGGATGGCGACGCTTGATGTTGTTTGTTGTTGTGAAGGTTGTTGATGGTGGTGGTGATGCGTTGATGTGGTGGTCGGTGAGGTTGAGGGAGTTGAAGATGTGGCTGCGGTTGTTGTGGTGGATGTGGTTGTATCTCGGGTGTGCTTGTTTGGTTGGTGTTGATGTTGTGCAGTTGTCGAGATGGAGGGGCCTTGGGGACGGAAGGCGGCGAGGAAAGAGGAGAGAAAATATGGACGTTGTGAAGGCATCGTTATTGAAGGTTGATGTGGTGTTATGGTGTTGCGGTTGTGGTTGTGGTTGTGGTAGGTAGGACTCGATGAATAGCCGAGCGACAGTCCGAGTCGGGAATTGGAGATCACCAGTCCACAAGTCAAGGTGATAAAGTGATTGCTCAGCACTCAAAGGGATCCAGTCCCTAACTAACTCTGTGCGTGTTTCAGTGTCGTGACTGACGTAGCGAATTGTTTGTCTCGCGGGGTAAGAAAGTATATCAAGAGAGATAAAAGACGGGATGTGGAGTTTTGAGAGAAGAGGACGGAAACAGTGACAATCTGGGGATCGGTGATCGGGGGGGGCCCAGCTTCGTCACTGACGTCGAAGGTTTTTTTGCGGAGGAGGGGCGTGTTTCGTTTCGGTAGAACCCGGACTTGTACGTAATTCCAATAACAGGGTTATGATAGGTCCAAGGTCGCCTTTTTAAGGTGTGCACGTGTTGGGAGGAGGAGGAGGAGGGGAGAAAGAGACAGGCCTGCAACCGTTGGAAAGAGAGATGGGGAAAAGGGAATGGCTCGGCTGGGCTTGCAGTAGTTGGAGTTGTAAATTGCGGAGGAGGACAAAAGATTGTGGGTGAGTATTTATTGTGATTGGTGAGGGGAGGGGATTGAGAAGCGAGACTGGCGGTTATGTTGTTAGGAAATGGTTAGTCGTAGTAGTAGTAGTAGTAGTAATAGAAGTAGAAGTAGTAGAATCTTGATTTGGGTGGTCTAGCTTGTATAATTGATTGATTATCTATACCAATGTGCATCCATTGGTCCGTCTTGTATTACCGATATATCACATTTCCCCAGCTACTTTGGATTGTCACTTGGGAAAAAGAAAGGTTACTCTACGCGAGCCTCCTTCAGCTTTTCCATGCATGTTTCCCATGTAGAATCCGCGGTTGAAGATCACTTCTAGATGCAAGTCTAGGCAAATGCAATACTAGACATGGCGTGACAACACTTTCAAGATTCAGATAGTTATGTTCTTGTCAGTATTACACTAATAGTACATGATATAATGGCGACTGGGTTTTTAATGTCCCTTTTTGGAGCATCATCAAATTTCCACTGTGCCCGAGATGCCGGGTCAGAGGGTTCTTTGTGACAGGTGAAGTTAAGTAGAATGCGACGGTGAAATGTGACGGCGAATGTGGACATGATCTGATAATTCCTGTCAGCGCAAACGTGCAGACAGCACATGGTGGATCAAGCCATTCATTCTGCAGGCTGACTGTGGGATTGACGAATAGAGTCCATGGCCAATGCAAGTGTAGTATACTGTTAGGTATCCGTACCTTAGTACCTTAATAGTTAATTGATGTTAAGAGATATATCATGGTTAGTGTCTCGGCTACAATTAAATCAGCTAGACTACCCTGTAACCGAAACATAAAACTGACCAAAAGTCTGCTTACCTAGTAAGTATTTCATCTGCTTAACGACTTTCCTTACTCGGCAATACGCCATGTCGCTCTTGTGTCGTGCTGCATCCGTTGAGATCGTGTCAATACCAGCCTCTCTCAACAAGCCATAGCGGTGTAGCCCCAAGCCCAATCCCAAGCCAGCCAAAGCCCAGGCCTAACCCCTCCATTATCCGCCCGTACCCATAACCCCCCTCTCCACGAGTCCACTCGCTCAATAGTAACTCGATAATACATTTCTCTGTGCAGCTTCTGCATTAATTGTCCTCAATGACAACTTTCTTCTTGTTACCCTCGTCCCTGCCAGCGCTATAGCCATGCCAACCTTGAAAGCCCGGATCCTCAGCTGGCTCATCTGGTTCTGGTTCAAGAGCATATGGCGGTCCGCAGAGGGCATCAATAACCGCATCGCCAAGGAGCGTCTCCGCCCCGAGAGACCGCCCCCGAGGCATCTCTACAAGGAATTCTGCGTCGAGGATTATAAGAGAAAAGGCCACATCGCGGATTACACCGTGTATATCGTCTCTCCAAAAACAGAGACTCCAACTCGTGGTCGCATTCTTTATCTTCACGGCGGCGGCTTTGTCTTTGATATCACCCCTCAGCACTGGGAGCTTGTGGCCCAGCTCGCGCGGCGACTCAATGCTACGGTATATGTCCCCATTTACCCTCTTGGGCCAGAGACGCCTCTTATGAGAATGTACGAGTTCGTTCAGCCGCTCCACGATGAGCTCGCGGGGGCTCCAGATTCGACGCCTTTCTGGGTCGTGGGCGATTCAGCTGGAGGAACCATGTCTCTTGTTCTTACGCAGAACGCAAAGTTGGCAGGCCGCCAGACTGCGCAGCGTATAGTGTCTATCACGCCTTGCACCGATTCTAGCCTTGTCAATCCCGACCTGCACAATGCAGCGCTCAAGGACCCATGGCTCGACGTTCCCGGCATTGCAGAGATCACACGGCTCATCTGCCCAGAGATGGATACCCAGCATCCCAACGTGAGTCCCATCTACGGCGATCTGAGACTACCCCCAATGCTGGTATTTGCAGCAGGGCTTGATCTCCTGACGCCGGACACCAAGAAGATGGTCGATATTGCCAGGAAGGAGGGCACACAGGTCGAGCTAGTATACGGAGAGGGCATGCTCCACGTCTGGCCCATTCTTCCCATCTTGGAGGGAAGACAGGCTATCGACAAGATGGTCGAATGGTTGGGAAACGAGTAACGAATTGTTTTGGGTTGCCTTCTCTTAGGCTATGGCGTTGGGTTGGGTCTGGATAGGTCAGGGGAGGATGATACCCCTCGTGAGACGTGATGATAACGACTATATATGAGATTTAAATGTTCTTTATGACTGGATAGGTAACTTGCAAGAATGATATCATGACAAACGAAACAACAGCAAAACGTAAAAGAATCTCGACCTCAATGCCCATGATAAGAACAGGCAACTTGAGATAAACTCGTGTCATCTGTGGAGCTTCCTTTGGGTTCATCATTGGCGCGATTTCCCGAAAGAACGTCTACTACCCTAACAAGCTGCCTACTCAAATCGATGCTTGCTAAAGAGAAGGGAAAAGGAAACCTGGATGAGGAGGGTGGACCTTTTATGAGCAGAGAAAGCAAGGAAGGTTTTAAGGGATCGAATCCCTGAGGTGCTGCTCCTTGAAGTAATATCAGCCCAAACTCGAAAGAGGTGGATAGTAACTCTGAAGAAGGATGGTTATAGGACTTCATTCCTGATGCATATAGTTGATGATGTGCCCCGTAGCCACTACATTTAAATTTGTATGCTCTAAGCCTTGAAGCGACTGAAACTTTGAGACTTGAAGTCACGGATTGGACAAGAACCTGCTTGAACTATTCTACCCACAGGATAGCATAGCTTCGTTGTCATGGGTTTCCCATCGATATGTATGGACAAGGGGCCTGAATGAACTTGCCGTGGAAGAAAGAACAAGGAAGTTGTCCTGGATAAGTGTGAGACAATAGACTGCGCCGCATTGTACCTCGAGTCCCTTTAACAATTGTGAAGGACTAATTGTTGGTTCAGCCTGTCGGGTGGTAGTGTTGTCAAAGAACATTCGGCCCCTGTGATAGAATGGGAGACAATATTGATTATTTTCAGATAAAGACTAGGCTTGTGTACATCTGGAAGTGGACTTTTCTTCGTACTGAAAGCTTCCCCAACGATATAATACACTTATTCAATGTGATGAGGTTATGAATGTATGAAAGGCGATGAGATAAACACTTCTTTTATGCAGAAGACGAATAATAAGAAGTTGCCCTTATACCAGGAGCAGGTTTTGGGTAGTCTAAAACAGATCCTCAGCTGCCTGCGTATTGAAACATTTCCATATATTTGCTCACATATGGGCTAGTCGCTTGGTACATATAGCCTTACAGTCCCGAACCCGCTACTGTGCATGGCCAGGATATATTGCTGCAGCATAATTATGTGTCCTATATGATTTGACAACCTAAGCCATAGGCTTCGACTGCGCAGCTTTATACTCGAGTTCAAATTTGATATATCGGTGCTTTGAACACCGTCATCCTCGAGTAGCACAAACACAAACAAGCCAGGCACAAAATGAAAAGTCGGTAAGAAGCGTGGACATGCATAATCGAGGTGAAAAGTAAGTAGCCCGCCTTGTGACACCAAAACTTGACGACCGTAGGACGAACTGCAAGGCTATGTATTTACACTTATACCAAATTGGCCTGTCGGTCGTTAGATGATCGTCTAGGCTCTGGGTTCCATCGCTCCATGACCAGCATATTTGATCTCGCTTGTAAAGTCGCATTCCCTGATACGTCTCGGCAATCTGCAATAGAAACCATTGATTCGGCTAATTTCTTGACGGCCATGGTTTCTCTGCGGATTAAAGATTTGGAGATGGAGTCGGAATGTGTAGCCGGCAAACCGCATAGTCCAAAAAGGACATTCGTCCAGTGTCGTTCCGTGAGATGACATATCTCTTTCAAGCTTGATAAGAAATTCTTCAATGTTGGTCTCGAAGGCGGATACATCGGGTGTGTGCCATTGCAGGACCGTAGGGACTATCAGAAGATCAGGCTGATTGCGATATAGCCACTGATATAGACTGTCGACCAACATATCAAGTCTTGACCCGGCCCCCAAGACAACCACTTGGCGGCCCCCTTTATCCGTTCTGGAAGGCTGTGCCACATGTAAAGAAAATACCCGCAGATTCTCGATCTTGATTCCTCGGTTTGAAGTTGATGCAGCATGCCCGCCAGCCTTGCAGCAGTGAATACCACCCGCCAAGTGGGTTGACAGTGGCATGGCAGGTTGGCAGGTGCTGGCCCCCAAAACAACAACATATCTCTGGCGTCACCTCGCTGTTCAGGAATCTTGCAGATTCATCGTGCTTTTTTCCTTTTGATAATTCGATTTTGACTCAGTTGATTGACCGTTTTGCCTCATATTTTGGTTGTCTTCTTTTTGGCTGCTTCGACGGCTCGCTCGAGAGTGCAACAATGTACACCGCGTCCCCTTTACCACTGGCGATATCGCTGACTCTGCCCTTGATACCTTCTCTTCTCAGAGGACTGGTCATCTTGGGTACGATCTTCTTGACCTTTTCCGCCTTCAATGTCTTGGTGTATCCCTTCTATGTGTCTCCCCTTCGACATCTCCCTGGACCTACCGTATGCATTCCACCCTTGGCCGCCCGGGTTTCCTTCGAAAAATGTTACTGATAAAAATCAGGACAACGTTTTCTTTCTTGGACAGACCGCAAAGTTCCTTCAGGTTCCCTGGTTTCCCGAACTCTTTTGCAAGTGGTCTCGCGAGTTCCCCGAGGCGCCCCTAATTCGATATCTCAACTTTGGCAACAGCGAAACTCTTTTCGTAAACAGTATCGAGGCATACAAACAGGTGCTCCAGACCAAGAGTGGCTTTTTTGTGAAACCGGCTTTCGCGAGACAGTTCGCTCATGAGATCATCGGCGATGGGCTGCCCTTCGTTGAAGGCAAGCTTCACAAGATGCGTCGCGCGGCAATTAGTCGTAAGTATCCCTAACCGTAGATTATGGGATAGAAAGCTGATATTCAAAGAACCATTCTCGACACCTCGGCTGAAGTCCTTCTTTCCTACCATCCAAGCAAAGGCTGAACAGTTGATCAACGTTCTCACAGAACAATGCAGCCAGAACGACGAAGTTGAAGGTTTGTTCTGCCCTTATGTTCAACAACAGAACTGACGAGGTAGGCAGTGGAAACCAGTATCTGGAAAACAGTCTTGGACGTCATTGGACTTGAGACGTTTGGACTCGATCTCAACCATCTTGAATCCGACGAGTCGCCTCTTTTTGATACATTTACCAAGATGATGCAACCTTCAGTGGTTGGTCATGTCGTGAATTATTTGAACTCGCTAATTCCGATCCGGCGATTCGTTCCTATCAAAGAATGTACTGAATTTTCTCAAAGCTGTGCTCGAGTTCGAGAGTTCATCACTGGCCTGGTTACGATCCGACGTGATCATTGCGAACAGGGTTATTTCAAGGAAAATGAGAACCGAGATGCTCTTCAGTGTCTGCTGGAGCATTCCGACTTTTCTTGGAGCGACAAGAGTATTGTTGAATATGTGAGTCATGTGCTTATGAGTGTTGTTTCTTAGCTGACGTGTCGGAAACAGATCTTGAATCTTCTCATTCTTGGTAAGAAATATGTATGGCCCTATAAGACACCAAATGCTGACGGTTTCTCCTCCTATAGGACACGACACAACGGCTTGCTCCATCACATGGGCTATTCATGAACTATCATGCCGACCCGACTGCCAGCAGCGCCTAAGGAATGAGATCAAAAGCATGGACAGCACTTGCGCAATGCCTGGCTTTGATGATATCGACAAACTCCCATACCTACACAACTTTGTGCGAGAAGTTTTGCGACTCTACTGCGCCGGTAAACACTGCGGCTTTTGATATTGAAAGTTTTTCGCTAACGCAGACATAGTGGCCATGGCACCACGCCAAGCTACCCAAGATGTCGAGATCGCAGGTGTCATGATCCCCAAGGGCACCGTGATCCAACTCTCCCCAGCAGTCATGAACACGCACCCTTCTGTCTGGGGCCCAACCGCGCGGAAATTCAACCCTGACCGCTGGAACGAGCTGGCGGGTGACGCGACAAGCGCATATGCCTTTGAGACGTTTCACAACGGCCCGCGTATGTGCATCGGCAAGCAACTGTCCATGATGGAGATGAAGGTGATGCTTGTCGAGATGGTACGGAAGTTCAAGATCAAGAAGCCTCTCGGAAGCGATTGCAAGCCGGTTGAAGTGGCTGGTCCGACCTTTACGCTGCGACCAAAGGATAAGTTGGTTGTGCGGTTGGTGGAGGTGTAAGAGCCAAGTTTGGCGTGGGCGGTAGAACTAGACTACCTGATATACCCTAGACGACATGACACGACAGGGCCTAGACATAGATTTGCTGCGTTGGATGACTCAAGGAGGTCCTTTTTCTTGTGCAGCTGTGCCTATACTTTGAGAGCTACTGTAATAAATGCAATTTTCAGTCTACCTCTGCGTCGAGTATCATGACAACAGAAGCAACACTTCTCATGATGAACCCCCATTGAAACCCTGCAGTGGCTTTCTCACCCCGCAATTATCGGCCTCAATCATTGCACCACGCGTTCTCGAACTTTCCAGGGCACCCGCGCTTAGAAATCCAATCACAAGCTCCATTACCGTTCCCAGAGTAAGGGTCCTCTTCTATCCGTAGATGCCATTGCTTTACGTCTCACGAATACCTACCTTTTGATATTCATTTCCACTGCTGCACCCCTCATCTTTATTCTCTCTAGTGGCCGCATCTTCTGGCTGCAGTTGTTTTCTTCTATTTTTGTTTAGCTCTTTCTTTGACCTAGCGAATCTTGGACAGTATTTGATTGAAGCTGCTTTCTATTTATCTGCCCCATCATCGCCATTCTTTGACATCGTATCCTTGTCACTTTTAGCAACATATCTTACCACATCTTATCGAGGGCACAAGAGGAATCGCCCGCTTTAGACAACAGGACATAAACACTTCGGCAAGTTCATAGCTAAGGTTACTAAGACTTTGTCTAATCAATTTTGTCTAGTTAGACAGTCAAGTCGCATTCTCTTAGATCAGGACGTCATCATGTCAAACTCATTGCAGCTAAAGGAGGATGGAAACAAACGTTTCCAATCAGGTGACTATGCCGGCGCTGACAGTCTCTACTCCAAAGCGTGAGTGAGCGTGTCCTACATACACATATATAAGTGTAGATCAGATAACGGGGCGATTCTGACTGTACAATCCCGCAATAGTATCATCGCCGACCCAAAGAACCCAGCCCTCTACACCAACCGCGCCATGGCTCGCCTCAAGCTTAGTTACTGGGACTCGGTCATCACTGACTGCGAGGCTTGCCTGCAGCTCACGCCAGAGAACATGAAAGCCCGGTACTACCTTGCCCAGGCGCAACTGGCACTTCACGATTATGATGCCTCGCTTGCGAATGCTCTGCACGCGCACAAGCTTTGCGCCGCCACAAACGACCGCTCGCTCGCTGCTCTAACGGCTCTTGTATTGCGTTGCAAGAAGGAGCGCTGGGACGACCGTGAGAAGAAGCGAGTGCGCGAGGCCAAAGACCTTGAGAGAGAGGTGTTGGAGCTACTGGGCAAGGATAGAGATACTGCTTTGGCGGAGACAGATGATGGCATGGAGAGGCAAGAGATTGAGGAGGAGACCGAGGCCAAGATTGGTAGGATGAAGGATATTTTTGAGAGGGCAAGGGGAAATTCCGAGAAGAAGCGGGAGGTTCCTGACTGGGCGATTGATGATATCAGCTTCGGTTTCATGATCGACCCTGTAACGGTAAGTCCTGCACCTAGCTCATTGATATCTAACTCACTAACGATCCATCAGACCAAGACCGGAAAGTCATATGAGCGTTCATCTATCATGGAACACCTTCGACGGCACCCAAGTGATCCCCTAACTCGTGAGCCTCTCGTCGCCTCTGAATTAAGGCCGAATCTGGCGTTGAAGCAGGCGTGCGAGGAGTTCCTTGAGGAGAATGGGTGGGCGGCCGATTGGTAAAGTGCAAACCCCGGACTCAGGGGCATCAAAAACTTGTTGACCTTCTGGACTGAGGGCAGAAAAGGATGAGGTAAAATGCTGGCATAATTTACCCCAAAACTGCACAGGTTTTCCCGTCTTCTGGTCTAAAATGGTTGTGTTTTGTGGTACCCCAAGGCCAGGGCGAACAAGAAGTGAGGAATGTCAAGTCGTGAGCGAAATGGCAGCGCGGCATTTGCTATTTACCAACATATGGAGTTTGGAGTGGGCGGGCACTTTTGATGAGTTTGCATGGCATGGCGTTTTGTATAGTAGGCGAAAGTACCAAGAAGTCAATACTCTTATGCCTAGCCTGATCTAAAATTTAAAGATATATAAAAACATCTGAAAGTTCTTTATAAACATGTATAACTTATATAT